>JAVQJF010094994.1:0-33344 GCA_036023855.1 Gadopsis marmoratus
TGTTCCATCCTGGAGGAGTTGGACTGTCTGTGCAGCCTCTGTAGGGTCCAGGTGTCGCCTCATGCTGCCAGTAGTGACACTGACCCGAGACAAATGCAAAACTAGTGAAAACAGCCAGAAAAGATGAGGAGGGGAAAAATGTCAGTGTCCTCCACCTGTAAAACCGTAACTGTTTTGGAGGTCGTCTCATTGTTGCCCTCTAGTGCAGCTGTTAATTTCATTAACACCAAAGCAGCTGAAACTGATGAACAACCCCCTCTGATACTTAACTGACCAGATCAAAGTGTTCCTTTAAATTTTTTTGCCTTGAAAAAAGGGCCAAATCTCCAATGTGTGCAGCCCAGGAATCCTATCATTACTGAATGCTACACAGAATAAATTCTTATGTAGAAAAAGAGGGAAGACATATTTAGGCTTTGTTGAAATGGAAGTAAACTGACATGGAAACACTGAATGCATGATGACAAGTGTATATTTGTGGACATGTGACGTCTGACTGCCCATGACCGTGTGTCGGTGCTCGCCTGAGGCCCTTTATTTATTTATTTTTCCTTTTTCTTTTTCTTTAAATTCCTTCCTATAGAGGAAAGATGTGACGTAAATATTTCTGCTTTTAACCTCACCTCTGCTGCAGGTGCCTGACTGGCTTCCTTACACATCTCTGAAGGAAGTCCTTGTTTCGGGTGAGGATTCAGAGCTGGCCGAGGACACCTGACTCAGCATGTGACCAGATAACAGCAGAAGGTCGGCATAAGAATTTCCAGGTAGATGAACTGCATCAGTTTCACGACAAGAAGCAACTTGGTTTCTAAGTTGTTTTTTTTTTTTGTTTGTTGTTTTTTTGTTCATTTTATGTTTGATTACATGTTCACGGGTTTAACAAACATTTCTGTTAACTAAGCCAAATGTACAGAACGTGAGCTTTTTTTTTTGCTTCTTTTCTATTTTTTTTACTTCCTTTTAAATTGTCATTGAAGATGTGCCAAGGCGGACGTAACGCTGACGTGAGAGTTTTTGTTTGTGTAAAATAAAAAAATGATGTACTCACCATAACAAGCTTATGCTATGTTGGTGCTGGGATGTATTCTCTCCCTCAGGGTGTACAGTTTTATGCTTAAGATGTGAAAAATGCAGTGAATTCATGAACTTGGTTTCAGACTGGTTTGCTTTTTAGTCAGCAGGTGGCAGAAGAGCATTGTTTCTCAAATTTGTTAGGTCTTTTTCATCACATGGGTTCTGGTGGGTGTACCACAAGTGACACATTCTGTATCATTTTAAAATAAATAAGAGCAAATGCTGTTTTATTATTATTATTATTATTATTATTATTATTATTATACAGGAACTGTGAATTAACTTTGAATAATATTCTATATAAATTTCAATTATGCCAACGTCTTAACATGTTTCTGAAGGCTATCTCTACAAGAATCAAGGAAATCCCCAGAATGCAAAGCTAAATGCAATATTTAATGGGGACGGGACAATTTACTGCATTTCCAACAACAAAAATAAAAGAGCATCCTTGTTGGAAGCATCGGTTTTATGCCAAGCATCTCCACACCTTCCTGAATAAACTCAGTCCACTTTGCTCACATGCACACACTGTTATGTCTTCAACGGACCTATACCTCAGGGCAATACTGCATAGCTATACTTGGGTGCCAAAAGAATCCACACTACTATACGTATTGATCCAGCCCTGGCCTTGGAGGAACAGCAAGGAGCTATGCGAGGTAGAGGCCTAGCCAGAACCGCCTGTGGCTATAAGCTCCATGTTTGCCTGGACTGAGTGGGCTCGCTTCAAGACTCCTTTTCTTCCTCTCTCTTTAACATTCCTTGCTCCACCTGAGGAGAGGGGGGGGGGGGGAGGACGGGTTGCTGGTGGATGATGGGAGGTGACCGTTGACCTTGTCGTGTTTCCGCAGCACTCCCCCCAGAGGGGGCGCCTGGCCCTCAAGGGCACAGCCGTGTCACACTGCCGTTGTCATGGAGAATGCCATTACCGCCCCTAAGGGAGAGCCACGTCTAACGTTTAAAAAAAAAAAAAAAGAAAAAGAAATGCATGCAGGAGAGGAGCTCTTGTCCTGCCCAAAGCAATGATATCCAATGTAAGTGACAACTCTGGCATTATCCTTTTTAGCGGTGAAAGGTTGAATTTCAACCTGACCAATGTTCCTGATTATGCAGACGAAAGAAAACTGGATTTATAACGCAGCATAACATGCAACGCTACTCTGTCATGTACATTTATGATGACAGCACGTAAACAATAGATGCTCCCAGCGCAGGTGAGCCTTTGAGCAAAGAGGTCCTGTTGATTGTCGTCTCGGCAGACGAGGTGGAGAGAGACGCGAGCAATTGGGGTCTTCTTAAATCCCGGAGGACACGAGTCCTGGTCCAAATGAATGAATGAGCAGGTCACTCGGTGGATCGCTCCTGTTAAAACACACCTGAGCAAACAGGGATTGTTTGGCCACAGCTACCCGTTTTTAATTCAAGCTTACGTCCAATTACTACATGTCCGGAGCAGCCAAACAGGACTTTTGGATCCCGTTTCTGTTGCTTTTACTCATCAAATATACAGATGTGCAGAAAGACAATATAATGTGAAAATATAGCATTTTCTGTCCCGTGCACTCATTTTACCAACCCCATCCCCGCCATGGCAGCATTTCAGAATTACTTTACTCCACCCACACCACTGTCTCCCCACCCTCTAACTTCTAAATAAAAAGAAAAATATAGAGATCAGAGGAAATTATAAATTGCATAATACATAAATGAAAAACATTAGCAGTCCAGCCAGCTAAAAAACTGTTTTTGGCTTGACAATCCCAAAGAATGATCATTAATCAATTGCAATAATTCTATATCAGGCAAATTACATAGAGTGGATCATACCTGTCATGTAAAAACTATCATTGTGGGTGTTTGAACAAAGATGAGATCAAGTAAAGCTTCATAATTGTGAGTTAAATGAAAATGTATGTAAGAGTTTGAAATCCATTTTCCATTTTGCCAACAGAAGCACTTGTCTTGCCAGTCAAGGTCACTACATCCCTACTCCAGGATCCGATGCTCTCACTGCTGCATCCAACAGGTTACTAGTTGCTTTTGTCATTTGGTCAATGATTGTTACCATGGAAACATGGCCTCTAGTTATAGTCTGGAGGTAGGGTCGCTAGCCTTTCTATTCTAGTCTTTATTGATAATTTAGTTGTCTAACTTGGATTGGACTAATCTGAGAGTGAAACCGGCGCCAGCCCTCTTGCACGATCTCTTCTGGAGAAGTTCAGAAGAAGGTGTGTACCCCGCCCCATAAGTTGTCAAAGCCCAACTTGGACAGAACAAATAAAAATGTTTCTTGACGAGAATAAGCAGCATAATGTGACTTGATATGCCCAGATGCTGTAGCCTACCGCGGGTACTCGCACAAAAAACATTAGTTTAAATCAATAACGCAATAGCTGGCCCGCACAAATAGCGGTAACGCTCATTTATCATTTATTTATTCCTTCATCTGCTCATTCATCTCTATTTAGTTGTCCATCAGATGCATCTGCCGTGTGGTTTGAAGATGCCCACGAGCTGGTAGAAGCCGGGATCTGATTATAAAGCAGTGAGCGGGCCCCGGGCGCGATCCACTGTGTCCGCATGTGTGTGAGGAGCACACATGTGCATTGTGGACTACTAATATATGTGTGTTTGCATGGCACCGCCATGCTTGGGTAGAAATAATCAATAGATGAATCACCCAAAGCAGTGTAGCACTCCCCAGGCAGTGTGGTGCAACTTAATGCTATTCTTTCCATTCACCTTGGGAATGGCATCCATCAGGCCTCCCCCCAAAGTGAGGTATGGTAGCCTAAAACATCACCAGTGCTTGAGGGGCTGCTTGGAAAGGGATGCAGGGAGTGCACAGTTGACCTCTCACCTCCTCCATGTTTGCGCTCGCTTCCCTCATCTTTGGCGGAGAGGCAAATCACAGAGTTCCTGCCTCATTGGCGTTGTCAGGCGCTTACAGTGGTGTTTATCTGCATTGTGCTGGTGGTTAACTGGTTCAAATGTTATGGAAATGATATTTACCTCCTCTTTGATCCTGTAAACTCCAAACAGGCAGGGCTTTTTTTTGTTTTTTTTTTTTAACTCTCCCTCCGGTTGAGAGAAAAAGGACTTAAAGAGGTGCTATAAATACAGGCAGGAAAAAATAGCTGTCCAGAACTGAGCTGCACGGCGTTAAAATCAATCACATTTCCAGACTCTCTGCTGCAACCGAAGCCTTTTAAATCACGATCCGCCGCTGCGGCTACGTGAAAGGACACATTGAAACGCAAAGTCGAGCCAGTTTAATTCATGACGGCGTCACTATATGAAACAAGCAGGCAGGAGCAACAGTAGAATCGGCGTTTGATGACTGAACTCGGAGCAAGGCGGCCCCCGTTGCTCTGTGATAGAGAGTGGACAGGCCCTATCTTGCTGTCGTTGTTCTTCATTCGTCCCTTAGCACCGAATCCTGAGAGAGACGGTGAAAAAGAATGCAGCTGTTCTCTGTGACGGACGGTCGACGTCTCCGATTCGATGCGGTGACAAACTCACACAATCGCTGCAGTTCATTTGCCACCGACGCCCCTACACCCACCACCCTGATTCTTCACAATGAAACAGAATGAGCACTTTAATGCAAAGACAAAGGAGGATTTATCTCCTTCTGATCCCTCCGACACTCGGAGTGTTTCTCTGACTTGGCTGCGGCTCAAGTCTAATCACTCTAATGACCGTTATCTCACCGAGAACCCGCCGTGCAGCTTGTAATAAAGCTGTGAGTCGACAATGCAATGCTGATTCATAACCAAGAGGGGGCACAGTAATCCCTGCTTCAGATGAGCGGCGTTAAGATGGGCCTGAGGAACACATTGGTGGTGGTTATTGAGATATAAGCCCCGGGACAGTCAGCACTGATTGTTAAAGTTCCTGCAGATACGGCTTTCACTTCTTTCCCTGTCTGCTGTCTGTACAGCTGGAATTAACTCGCGGTCTGACTCATTTTTCCCATTTAGTTAAGGAGCTAGGATGTGAGTAAGAGCTCCACTGCACCCCACCCCATATTTCTGGGTTAATATGTCAAGCTCAGGCCTCAAAGTGCTTCTCCCCTACTTGATCCAACTAAAGTCAAATTTACTGTGGTGATGCTTTATAGTGCAGCCTGTGATTTACAGTGTAATGTCATTGCATCAATCGGGCACCGATGAAATATGCGCAGGTTCCCACTGGTGCTTCATATAAATGTCGGTACAATGGAAGAAAAGGAAGACTACGGAGGAACGAGGGAGTTGCAACTGAGCATTTTAGAGGAAGCAACACTGCTATTTTGCAGAACTTATGAAGCGGAAATCTGCAGAGATGCAGAGGGTAAGGAAAGGGGCTGTGGGAGAAGCCCTCAAACCTCAGACGGAGGAGTTGTTGAAGAACATATAATAATATACAGTATATAGGGTTACATTCACAAAATCAAGACATGGCTACGCCCCAATGCTGGGCTACATTGCAATGAAGTTTTGGGGTCAGAAGCTCAAAGGAAAGGGGTGCAAATCTTTGGAATCCCAGCTTACATTCTCTGGATTGACTACAGTGTAGGTCCATCCTTGTAGTAATGGACCAAGCACATGAAAAATGGCATTAGAACGCAACGACTGAGCACCCTGAGCAGCTTTTGTGTCCGGTCACAATATAGCTACAATAGAAAAACACAAAATACACGTTGTTGGAAGAACAAGGCAGCAATATGAAGTGTGGACCACTTCCCCCAAACTTCTCCCAGTACTGTACTGCTGTACCCTGTAGGTACCCGGTATTTACAAAAGTACAAATTTCCGCAAAGTAATTCATACAAAAAATGTTTGAACCGTAAGTCACGGGCTGCATTCTAAACCTCATTTCCAGGCCTCTTGATGGAGCCGCAGCACTCGGCAGCATTCCTAAAAACACTGGGGTGTGTTTTTATTTTATTTTACTCTTTTAATTCTCCGGCTTTCTTTTTTTTTTTTTTTTTTTGTCTGTCATCATTAATAATTCATCTCTTTTCTTGGATGCTAAAACAACAACAAACAGAACAACAGCTCGGATAATGTATTCAGTCAAAAGCTCATTGTCGGTTGGGGGGGGGAGAGGGGGACAGCGAAAATGTGCACTGGAGTGAGACAAGAGAGCACCCCGACAGGGAGAGGCTCAATGTCACTCCGCAGCATGGCGGGAAGGAAGAAAAACAAACGCCAGAGGGGGAGAAAAAAGAAAAAAAAAAGAGACAGGAAGATACAGTTTGTAAGTCATAAAAGCCCAATTAGAGGCATTAGGGTCCTCAAATGGAGGATTACAATGAATAATTTGTGACTGCAATTTTTCCAAGCTGATTGTGCCATTAATGTGGGTGACAAATAAAAGGATATATTTTTTTAGAAGGGCTAGTAGTAGCAGAAAAGCTTTCAGTGCAGGGGGAGAAAGAAAAAAAGAAAAAAGCCAACCAATAATTCAAGGTTACATGAATATGGTGCCAAATCTGCACCCCGGCCGTCCACTGACTCAGCCCAGCCGCCTTCCTTTAAATCTCTTCACTCCCCCGTCACCCCTTTCGTTTGGCGCAGCGCGACCTTGAATGTCTCCAGTGTGAACCAGTGCCCCGGCTTTCACATTACGCCAGAATGGATCCTGACTCATTCAATTTAAACCCATCAAGAAAGCACAATACAAGGCAAATTAGCTGCCATTATTTAGACACTTTCATGCCCCCCAATTTGAGGTTATGTGACAATTAGTTACGTTTGTCTCCGCCGCCTTCGTGGTTGCCCCGCTCTCTGCAACATACACGGGCCTCCTCAACAGGATTTTCATAGTCATATCTTTAATTCTTATAGAGGAACTAATATAAAACACGAAGCGGCGTTCCTTTTTTCGAAGAAGAAGAACAATTTTGTCATTATTTTCGCGACAGGTCTGAAAAATGCGAGCTTTCCTTTCTACTACAACAGCATTTATTCGTGTTGGATTTCGCGGACTGCACCTCCCTTCAAGACCACTTTGATTGTTGGTGGTAAAAGGAGAGACGTTCGACACACGTCCGGCGCTACAGCGAACCTGGAAGCCGTCACGTTAGAGTGAGCAAAGCGGTTCCTCTTGGAGCCCTGCGTTGGCAGGGGGAATGTGGCAATGTACATAAATTAGAATATTTTAAACAAAGAGCAATATTGGACAATACACAGACAGGGGGACGTACAGAGGGGGGGAAAGTATTGTGTTATATGTTAAAAAGACAGTGATAAAGATCATTACTGTTTAGAGCATAATGGCAGCATAATTCAGGAAGGTATCTTTGGACCTGAACTTCTCTCATTTCCGGTGCTGCATCCTTCACTTCCCTCAGCCACAGAGTGTGAGTTGCAAGGTTTTCCGGTTGAATGAAATTAAAAGAGTACTCCACCGATGTAGCATTGCACTCCTACACCGCTGTCGCCCCCATGATGGACAGTACGAACAAGACAGGATGAAAATCGACGCAGCAGAACCAGAGATGTCGTCGTTTTTGTTATAATTCCCCACATTCTCCTTCCTTATCAAAAGCCTGCTGCCTACGTTATCCACAATGCAACTCAGTCGTGGACAGACAGGCATGTTATGCTAGCGGCGGCTAACGGAGCCTGCAGCGGAGATGCGCAGCGGGCTACAGAGGTGACGTCACTCGAGGACATTTATCAGACTTTACACAGCGCCCTCTGGAGACACGAGAGGCCGTGTGCAGCTCTTCTCACATATGCAGCAGAACTCCCCAACATTTGGCCACGTCTAAACAAACTGCCTCCACAGCCCGATCCCATTGCTCCTCCCTCAAAGCCAAGCACGAAATCCCGATGTCACAAAAACAAAGAGTCCACAGATTTTTCTGTCAGTGTGCGTGCGTTGTTTCCTACGTTAGGGTGCTGTGTACACACACCTGCTACTGCTTATTTCTCAGGTGCAAACTTTGCTCCAGGCCGGAAGTACAACCAAAGACTGTTTTCCCGCTGCGTCGTAAGGATGAACGACAGCATGCGGTTTATTTCTTTATATACACGGTCCATGAGTAATATATCGATTCCTTTATTATAAGGAGAAGGATAGAAAAAGTAAAGGAGACACAGGGAAGAGAAGATCTGGCAGGAATCCATTCTAGGCCAGCGGGAGCACAGAAGCGGTTTACTTCCAGAGGGGAAAGATAAAAAGACTGTCTTTGAATGCCGTTAATGACTTTTCTCACCTGCAGCCTGTGTTGATAACTGTTTCCTGAGTTTACCTCTCGCCAGGCCTGAGCCGCGACTGCCCAAACCCACCCCGAGCTTAGTTTTTCCATCCCTCCTCCTTCTCCACGGAAACTGAGCCTCCTCTCTCGAAAGCATACCGTTTATAACACCGCGTCTCTCTTATCTTGTGCATTGTTGCGCTGCGGTCACGCGAACCGTACGTCCATCTCTGCTACGAGTTTGAGGTGGAAAGGTCCAGAGCCTGAGAACGATGCGCTGAAATTCACTGCTGCTTTCAAATCTCATTTTAAAGAGTTTGTTGAAGAAAAACCGCCAGGGCAGCGCTATTAACACGTGTCCACGCTGCCCTCCAGCTCCGGCTCTTCGTAGAGCCCAAAGGTAGCTTTAACCTCAGCGCCGTCACACTTACACGAACTCTGCACACAGCAGGAATCCACTATTCACAATCTGTTGCTGCGTGCGGGAAAACGTGATTTTGCAGACAAGGTATATGGACTTTAATGCAAATTGTTCCTTTTATCTGTGGATCCCTTTAGAATTCTGTCAAACACGCCGGCCTGTTCTGTGCACTATGCTATAAAACGAAGGCAAACAACTAAAGCAAAAGTAAAAAAAAAAAAAAAAAGCTGTGAGCAAAAAGGTCGTTTGTGGCCCTACAAGTCTGACGGAGATAATTTGCTCCAAATCTGTATTCACGTGTCTGACTCCTGCCACGTGACGTTGTGTTGTATTACCTGGAGAACGTTTGCTGAGCCCAAATGCTCCTCTCCGATCACACGTAACTGAGAGGAAAGATCATTTTCACTGCTGCTGCTGCTGCTTGTCTCATCCTACATTCAAGTGGTTTCAGTTAATTGCGGCAAGTTTGGCGTCGGGTACAGCCTCGCCACAAATCACAACCTGAGCATTTTGAGCACCCTTTTTTTCTACTTGCCTCCACCTACCTCATCCGCTCTTGCACTTCATGTGGAATACGTTTGGGAAATATCAAATAAAATTAGGTTATATGGGAGAAAAGAAAAGAAGAAGAGAAGTCACAGGTTTCATGTGCTCTTCAGTGGAAAGAGATGTTTTCCCAACCAGTTGAGTGATATATATGTTAGAGCCATTGATTCGAGCTACAAAAATAGCTCCTGAATGTGTGTGTTTGTGAGTGTGTGTTAGAAACAGCCTTATAAGGCAGCAGCTCTGGCTTTACATTGCCCTCACCACCTATTTTCAAGGCAATAGACAAAGTTCTGCATTGAAGAAAGTGCTTTGTACTTACTTTTAATTGTATGGTTTTAGGATATTGTAAAGGGGGGGGGGGAAAGGCAGCATACCTGGCTCTATCCGTCTCAAACGAAATATGAATTCATGGTATGATACCTGGAGTGTATTAATTCAGGGCCACAGAGACAGCTGAATAATGAAATTTAATGAAAATTTTAGATGGACTAAAAGTCAGAGTGCTTCTGTCATTAATTTTAAAAGCACACATACCATCAGGCGTCGCACGGTAATGATAAATTCCTCCACTGGGCTTCATGTATATAGTAACTGTGCCCAATACGGTGTAGAAAGGACTTTAGGTTCTTCTGAATCCAGTGGATTTCAAGGTCTTATTATATTAAATTCTGGAAATTGTACACAAATGAAAAAGACTTTACTAAAGGTAACATTAGTTACCAACAGTATTTGTGGTTGGGAGGGAGGCGGATTCTAATGGTTTGCTTTTTTAAAAAGCAAGGCCCTCTCTAGCTGTCTGACCGTTTTCAGTGGACCCTTCCTTTGACTTAAAACAAATGCAACACCCGCCCATCGAATATCTCAATATAAAATAATTGTTGAATGTGTACAACTCGTGATAATGCTACTTGTACTTTTACTAAAGTCAGTTTTTGGAATGCTGTATTTTGACAGCGTGTTTTTTTGTGTACTTTTACATAAGCGAAGGAGCTGAATACTCCCTCCGCCACTGCTTATAAATAAACCATTTAAAAACCCACGGGACTACCTGAAAACTGCATCGTCGTGAGGTGGAAAACAAACGCTGCTTTAGTTTAGCTACATGAAAAGTGGAAGAGTTTCGGAGATGCACGATGCCAACGTGCACATCGGAAACGATGGCAAACATAGGCGCTATAATGGCCCGTCGCAAAACGCAAAACAGTAGCCGCCGCAGCGGACTCACTGGATCGTGTTCCTCCGACTGAGCAGACACAGCTGAAGGCAGGAAGGTAGCCGAGGTCATGTAATGTACAACAGCAGCAGGCACAAACAACCATCTGAATTGTTCATTACTGCTGCCACTGTCGAGCTGCAGCACAGTTTCCCCCGACACTCTGTGTGGGTATTTCAGGTTTTGGCATCATAAAGCAAAGAACTTCTCAAAGCAATTTCTTCAAAGGGAGCATTCCGTAATCTTCCCGTGACCCTTCCTTTTTTTTACTCCGACAAAAATCCTAAAAGACTCTGGTCCTGGGGAAGGTTTGTCACACTGCAACTGCATAAATTAGCACCAATGCAACGCTTTATTTCATTGTCAGCGCACTGAAACTTCATTTCAGGTCCGAACAATAAATGTGAACAAATCAATTAATTTCTCAGACACATATTCTAGTGATAATTTTCAGAGTAGAATGATATTCTCGGAGGAAAAGCCTTCAATGATTAATCTTAAATGAATCAATTTAATAGAACTCCGCATTCTCCACATAGCAGACTTCTTCACAATTAATTGGGTTATCAACTTCTTTTCACATGTTAAATTAAGTTCAGAGATAAGTGGTACATCACTAAACATGAACCAAAAACTATACTTGAAGTGTTGATAATTTTCTGCTTGATGGCCTTCGGGGCTCCCCCCCCCCCTGTGGCTCAGTTCTTGCTATGATAGAGCCAGTTTTTAAAAAATCAACAAAAACGTGTCCTTGTTACACCACATCTCTACAGGAAGAACCACACTCTGCCTCAGTCCCTCTTTGTTTCTGTGCTGCGTATAACATATGGAGCCAGTACAATAGGCACACTTCGGACCAAAAAGGATGCTTGCAGGAGAGTAAATCCACTCAGATCCCTGTGGTTTACTCATCCTACCTCACGTCCTGTGGACTTACCGCTATACCTCCAGCCCAGCGTGGGCTGCACTCAGCCACGCATGGTGCTGTTGGACCAGCCATGCAAGCCCTATGTACTTTGACCCCAGAGGAGATTGGATCCTTGGTCATGGAGGAACTTAGCGGCAGCTGCCTCCGTGGCACCGCAGTATGCCTCCTGACAGTGGGATAATGTGATAGTTGCAGAGAGATAAGACTGCAATAAATCAGGAGTCAATGATTTTGCGTGCAGCGGATTAGTAGATGGAACAGTCACACGTTTCCAGCTTTGGCCTTTTACCTAGCAAACCGATGAAACATTTACAGTGAAGGAGAAGTTTGGCGATATTCATTCGTTTTCTAATATTTCAACAAATCCTGCTACCACGTATTATACGTGTGTCCAAATCCGATACATCTTGTTCGCAGAGTTCCATCTCTGAGCCACGCTGTTGCACTGGGCGAAACGTATTTTTATTCCAACATGAACGTGGGAGCTGTAGTTTATTTTGAGTTTCTCCCACAACACTGTCCGGCTGCTTTAAATACGCACTAATCCACCACATCCGAGGCTCAATACTGAGTCAGGTTTGCTAAAAACTACAGTGCCCAGCTGTTTTAGTGAATTATTCCCTCTTAAAAACTGTAAAAAGTATGTATTCGCGACCCATTTTCAAATATTTAGGGACTGTAAACAAAGTATTTGTTATGGGGGCTGAACCTTATGGTGAAGCAAGACCTTCCCCAGCTTTACTAAAACTTTAAATGGACCTTCCACTCGAAATAATATTAAATAACTGTGTTGAATTGGTACATTGCATTTAATGTACAGCAAACATTTGCTCATGTTGCCCTGACCACTGTCAATCAAGTCTACACGCACACAGTTCTGATGAAGCAGAGTAGCAGTGTTAAAATCTTAATCTTATAAATAATAACTTGTTGTTCTAAATGGCAACTTTGATTTCTGTTCATTTAGTCATGAATATGGTGTGTTATAGAGAAACATGTAAGATTTTAAGTTTTCAAGGGATTTAATCATAAAAGGTGCATTTTTTAAATGGATTCAATCTTAATGGAACAATAGTTTGCACAGTAGCCACCAAATTGCACTTCAGAAATCATGGCAAACACAGAACAGTCAGAAGAGTCTGTTCTGTTTAGCAAACATTCCAGTCACGTTTGAACCAATCGTTCAACTGTTAAAAATGACTGTAACAGGTGTTGAGCCTAACCCCGACCCCGCGCCTAATGTAAGGTTAAATAAAATATAAATCTGGAAAAATGAAAACATCTGCTCCTTTTAAAGAACCTCATACAATTCAGAGTGCCCTTCCTTCAGCAAAATTTAAAAAAATACATAACTCTTCCTCTTTTTTGTCCCCTACTAATCATTTTTGTACAGTCCCTTACGTCTTCACTTTCACCTTATAGGCTTTGGGGTGAGCGGCATCGACAGGCAGTGAAAGTCAGAAACTATTGGGAGACGGACTGACAAGTTCTTGGTGTAGTTTTTTGTTTTCATGGCATTTGACGACATTAAGAAAAATACATACCGCGAGCATCGTCCTTTCAATGTGCTAAAGTAGCAAACACGACATTTGATTCCTTGACAAATATGACCCTGCAAGGAGAAGGCGTGGCATCCTGTGTGCTGAGCTTTCTCTGTCAACTTCTTAACTCTCTGTTTTGTTAACCAACTACGACCAGGATTCTGCACGCGGCTACTTATTCCAGCAGTCAGTCAAGCAACATTATAAGTTGAAGGCCTATCTGTCAAATGTAACCCTGATCGCGTTTGAAACACACTCCACTCCACTCTGTTTGAAGAAAAAATAAATAAACTTAGCCCGTCAACTTGGTGTACATTTGGCAGCAAAAAGGTGTGCCTATATTTCTGGAGCACGTATACTGCCGAATCTTTTGAAGGTGTTTGTTCGTGGAGTGTCAAAGCTGTCAAACGGTGTTGTCACATAAACATGTCACTGCGAGATCCAATATCTAGCCCCCGTCCGCTCGCTGACAGAACAACGCTTCCTCTGTTAAATCCTTTCCTTGCCTGCACAGTATGACTCTTCCTAAACAAACAAACAGAGACAAAAGACAGCTGAGCTCTTACATGTCGAAATGCGACTCTTTTGAAAGCCAAAAAAGAAGGAAGCGCTTCCAGCGAGCAGGAGTAACAACCAGCAACTGTCTCCCACTTAACTACCCATAGCTTTTGAATTGCATTAGAATACATGAGGACTCCTAGACAGCGCAGTGCCCTCCCCTGGTTCCTAATGTATGACTATTTCATATGGACAGGAGAGGGAGGCGAGGGGGAGCTGTCTGTGGGGGTGATTGACACAGGCCCACATTAGGAGCAGCTTTTGGAAATAGGTCCGTGGAGACTTGGCGGATTGGGTCTGCTGAAGGAACGGTGTCTCCGCGAGGAGCCGTGCCTTCTTAACCCCACTCATTGGTATGCCGATGTGCGGGTAGCGAGCCGTGCTCCAAGCGGCACAGCCTTCCAGACTGCTCCCCCCCCCCAGCACACGGCTATGCAGACACAAACCCACTGAGGACCCGTGACGATATGCAGCGTGGAATACTGAATCAAAATAGGCTCCAATTAATAATCACATTGTTAGTTCATTCTCAGGCTCCCTGTGTGCACATTGTGGCCCGCAGGAGAGCCCGTCCGTCCATAAGTTTCAGCAGGGAAAAGTTTGGCTTCAATTTCTCAACGTGCCGCAACACACACACACACACACACACACACGCACAATGTGTCAAACATGTCAAGTTTCAACTTGGTGGATAGAAGAAAGCACAGGCCCTCGAGTCTGTCCCTCCCACATGTGACAAAACACGGGCAAAATAAAATGTTTAAATTTGGTTTCAGATCTCCCTTCTGGTCTCTAGAATGAGAGGAATAACATGTCAGCATGGAGACATACTCTGCCTGTCAGGTAAGAAGACAGAATATCACTTTACCCTATTGTGACTTTGAACTATATGACGGTAAGCAGACAGATTGTTTTTGTCACAGAACCAACTGACCTTGAACCCAAGCGTTCTCTTTTCAAACTCTTCCTCCGTACATCTAAAAATATTCCCATCAGAAGCAAACTGATAGAATTTACAAGACCTAATGTCATTGCAAAGAAATATTACCACAAACATACAGTACATTTTTTTTTTTTTGTCTTTATCATTCGAAGGGAGTTATCATTTAGCACGCTTTGAGGTCCAAGGTGAGACAGGAATATTTGAGTACGCCTAATGAAAGCCAGTATAAAAGGGGCATCTTGTGTTGTTTGAAATCAGCTTGTTTTGTTTTCTGGCTATGTTACATGTGCTGGCACTAATTATACAAGCTAGGTAGTCCTCGCACATTCAAGAAAGAAAAGTCGACCATTTTTGACATGTTCATTTAAAGTTACTAATCACATGTAAATATGCAAAGCAGGTCCCAATGGGATTTCTTTGATATGCAAATTGAAAGTGCAAACAAAGGTGGGGGAGATGAAGGTTTTTCTCCTCCACCAGCCTCCCCCCCCCAAAAAAAAAAGAAATCTCAGAGATGGTATTGTCGTGACATTGTGCTGGAAAAAGAAACATTTGCGACACCAGCTTCGATGGCACTTGTGCGCGACCGAGGCCGCATTGCTGCAAACGTGTGGGCATGATGGTAAACATGCACTCACGGTCTGAGCTTCACCGCAGCCAAATCTCTGACTCCTATTCATATATCAAGAGGCAGCATCCGATACGAATCTAGTCCTATTTGCTGTTTGCCTGCATCCGAACATGCAAACGGGCATGACAGTGTTCTCCTCCTCCTATCACAACAGCAACTTACTGGCCAGTTATCTGTTTGATGGGATGTAAAGGGAAGGTCAGTGTTTCCATAATTCACTCCCGAGCCATAAATCACATTATATGATGTCCTCAGCACAGGGGTCTGTTCACTCTGAATGCAGAGAGCGGCCAATTCACTGCTGTATAATATGGCACTTATGGGCACAGGTGGAGGTTTTAAAGACTTTGTTTTCCTCTTTCTGTCAGCTACTGTCCACCTGTATGTTCAGATTAATCGCTGAAATCTTACCGGTCGTAAATGCAATCACCATTTTCTGCACGTTAGCACAATATTAATCGTCCGGCGCTCTGACTGCAGCTGACAAAAGTCCCTTTGTGGTCAGCGATGGGAAGCAATGGAGGGAAACTGACTTTTATTGACACGAGGCTGTCAGAATGGAGACGGCACCGCTGTTCATTTCCAATTTCAGCCCACAGATTGGAATCCGCCGCTGGGCTCTCCAGTGTCTCAAGCACCATTTTCTGAACCTATGGTGTGGAAAACATGATTTAATTCCTGTTCAATGCTTTTCATCAGATTCTCCAGCTCTCCAAATCGTCTTTGTGTGGCATCATATTGAAGGAGTAATTGTGCATCACTGTGGATGGTGGAGTGCAGCATCCTCTGGTAAAGCCAGGGGTAAAATTACAGCTGGACAGTTGAGCTACAAAATATGATGTGACTGAAATTGTAGCTTGATTACTTAATTTTGTGGCACTGCCTCTTGTGAATTGCACAAAAATGAGACATCCTCAAGCAATGCCATCCTTACGTTTCAATGTAATACCCTGCTTCCAGCATCGCTGGTCTGTACTGACTGTTTACAATACTGTGGTAATGTTCTTTTTCAGTGAAAGTGACTCAGGAACTGCAGTCACAGCAGTGAATACAACTGCAACTAATGAAAAGGGACTGTAAACCAATACCTGGCTACATGATCTATATTTTAATTACATCTTTGAGGAAGGTGCCACGATGCTGTTCCTTCACCAGTAATATGTTGATTTAGGCAGAAGTGGAAGATAAGTTGGATTTCCTCTTTCACTGCAATACAGTAATTACACAGTCAGTATTATTACAGCTAGTTACAGCTCTATGAGTATTTTTAACTCGACAAGACCATCTCAACACAAGGTCCATGCGCTAAACTTGTTGGGTGTTTTTGTCAAACGGCTGTTTCTGAGGTCCGCACGTCGCCACTCACGAGTATGCAGTCACGGGCATTTTACGAGTCACTTTTTAATCGAATGAGCTGACACATTCTTTCTTCATAATAATGTCTGAAAGGATACCAAACTGTAACTTGCAGGGATGCAATGTCAATGCTCAAATCCTTGGCGAATTCACGTGTAAATTGACTTAAAAACCCCCATTTGCAGATATTTGCTGGCACAGCTGACGCTGGTTTCATAACCAACGGAGTGTCGACTTTGAGGAATAAACGCCGCGCCTACCCTCACAGACGAGAAACATTCATTATTCTGAAGGTAAATGCAATTAATTGAAAAACGGCTATCAATATTAGTATTTAATGGCTTGGTAGACAGATTAATATCTCAGTAGTACAGCTGTGTGGTGGAGTTCGGCAAAAATGTGTCACAATTGCTTTAGGATGAAGGGATTTATGACACAGAAGACAGAATGCAAAGAAATATCCATCAAGCCTTGTATGCTCTCCTACTTGTTGACGGGCTATTGTGGCACGGCCAGCACTGGAAGTATGGAGGGAAAAATAGAAAGAGGGATTTATTATCCTGTATTGAAGTTCACCCCAAAAGAGCTAGCATTTCACAGGAGCTGCACGCTGACCTTTCCGACAGCCAAAAATGTCATTGAAGGTTTAAGGCAAAGAAATCCAGTCGTATTTAACCAAGCCTTCAAAATCTTTGACATTTCTTCTGATGTTGCCACAGGATGGCACCCTGAAGACCGAGAGCTGGCCTTCTCATAGAGAGCTATAGCTTTCTACACATACAGGCTTCACATAGACTCAGCCCCTGTGTAAACACCAGTCTTCACTATGAAAAGAGAGGATTTAGAGATATGGCATCGCAGCGGATAGGAGATATGGTTTGGTCCTTTTTTAAAGCCTCCTTTTGTCTTCTCTTCCTCTCACGTGAACGGGTTATTAATTAGGAAGGACACGCACAGGTCGGGTGGCAATAGCTGCTGATTTGTTTTAGAAAGACTGTGAAGTCGTTTTGCTGCTAATGTGCCCTTTTTCTACCGTACACACATATACATGCTTCAACTTTATTTACAGGTTCATTTTTCTTTTTACTCTGTGCTGTTTGTTCCCCACTTCAATAAACCAACCCACATATAATGCCCCCCCCCCCCACACACACACACACACGCCACTGAATCAGTGTGGTGTCAGTCCACATCTTCCCTGCCACTCACTAAATTGGAGAGAGAGCTGCTCTGCGCTCAGGCAGAACTAAACTAGGAAGTGCTAAAGCTGGAGGCAGAATCAAGGAACAAGGACGGGGGTTTGGGAGGGGGGGTAGGTAGTGAAAGAGAACACAGGGGTGGAAGCAGGCGGGGGTCCTGTTGTGTGTGTGTGTGTGTGCGTATGTGCATTGGGGGGGGGGGACACACACTCTCAACACCACTGGATACCATCGTGGTGGTCCCTCACTGATTCACATTCCCCTAATGCCAGTTGGCAACCTCTTGGACAGGCACACTCTCTCTTCACACACACACACAAACACACCCAAGAGACTCACTCACTACCCCCCACACTGCTCTAACTTGCTCACGCTTTTAGAAAATGGACACAATGGTGTGGATGGGCTGGGCTTTTGATGAGGCGCAGGCTGAAGCCTTTGCACTCGCGTAGTCATCTCAGTGGATTGACATCACCTCCAGGAAAGAGGCTGAGCTGCTGGGAATAGCAGAGCTGCTGAAGAGCTAACCCTCTATCAGGGAAAATTGGATAGGCTATTTACTGAATCACTAAAGCAAGAGTATTGTGAACGTGTAAACGCCTTTTACTGTACAGTACAGTACAGTACAGTATATTACAGTACAGCCCAGTTTGCATCAAACAAACAGGTTTTCACAGGTTTTCATGTGAACAATAATGAATAGAATCAAACTTTCAAATGAGAGCAAAGACAAACTAGTTGACTAGACCTGCAACTCATACCATCCGATGGACTGCATAAACTCCTACCGCCTAAATAATTGGACTGCGTGGCTAAAGTGGAAATTATGATTTCTGGCCCTGATATTTTTTTGGGATTTGGAAGAGGAAAGATTATTTAATGACAGATCTTTGGCCAATCTTGCAGCATCTTGGCAAAGTGGCTCATTAAATCTGCATTAATTGATTTGTTTCTCTGCGACCTGGTGGGCAGCTAAGAAAGCTGTTATTACTGTATCACTGTGGTGCTAAACTCCCACAACCCCGACAATACATTTAGCGCACAATTCACTACGACAATGTAGCGGTAAGGATTTATAGTACTCCATCTGCCAAAATATCTATTCCATGGTGTTGCATATGTCATCTGCCAAACAAATAACACATTAACATAAACCAGTTTCGCAGAAACACATGTAGTTTATTGACTCATACCTTTGTTACATTTCAAAATTTTGCGTTTAAAAGTGTGCAAAGCGTGCCAGCAGTCAGATGCACTAATGTTAGCCGTTCCGCTGAGCACGAGCCGAGTAAGACACATGCTACTGCTAGCACCGCGGCGCCGCCCACCACCACCGGATGCAATTTACATAAGCAGAAAATATTTATTATGTATTTGGCTAATAATCAACCTGGTGGAAATTAGCAGCAGCCACTAGCCAAATGCTGGTAAAATATGAAAGTGGTTGGCAGCAGATCTCAGATACAAATGAATGATTTACTATCGAGTGGGTGGTGAATTGGGTTGGTGAACGTTTACCTGGTGACTTTCTGGCAGATGTTCACATTTTAAAAAGTGAATGTCCCACCCTGACCTGCACACTCTCTGTTCTGTGTTTATAAGGCCCGTGTGCACACGTGAATAATGCTGAGCAACAATGATGCTTTCACGTTTGTCAAGGTGCGCCACCGCCAGTGAGTTTAATCCGTGCCATTGTGTGCTGTCACCAATAGGCTGATGCTTCCACATTTGTCAAGGTGCGTCACCAATAATGTTTTCATCTGTGTCAATCTGTTGTGGCGCTCTGACACGATTTCATCTTGCCCTTGCTATTACTACTCCTACTCCATAGCGGTGGTTCTCAATTTACTTGGCCCGGTTTTGCATTTGTACTGCTGCCATTTGGAGTGACAGACACTGCTTGTTTCAACCATTTGCGGTATCTTTACTTTTAGCTTGTTGTTGTGCTTCTTCCAACTAGTCTTTCTGCAGGTTGGTGTGAAGCTGTCTTGTGGAGTCAGACTATTATAGTTGGCATGACGCAGATTTGTAACCTTACTTGTGTGTTTCTTTTTCCTCCTTAACACAAATATTTGGATATGTGTTATCAAATCGTAATTTATATTTTTTTTTAATTAGCTGAGCTTCACAACTTTCCATGTTTCCCTTGGTTACTGCAGACTGCCTGTAGTTATATCACTGAAGTCATAATGGAACAGCAACGACATGCTGTTCCACACGGTGGCTATTGTCTTTTCAAGGTGGATGCAAGTGGTCGTTGGTTGCCAGATCTGGAGGACAGTCACGATAGAAATCTTCAATGCAAGGCCCAAATTGTTCTGGCTGCCCAAAGATCTGACAGTGCCTCATGCCAGCCTTTTCAGTTAACCAGCCCAAACATAAGAAGACGTATAGAAGGGACACAAATCTCTTTCTGTGATGCAGTGGCGGAAGGGCGGAATGGGAAGCGAGGTGCACGCACGAGATGCTGCAGGACTTCTTAGAATTTAGGGAGTACTGTACATCACAAAACTATTAAAGGATTAACTAAATAATAATAATAATAAATAATACATTTTTTTCTGGAACTCAAAATGGATATGAGGTTTCACACACACACACACACGCCTGCGTCTTTGGCTCCCTGCCAGGAGTTGTGACATGCAGACAGACTATAGTTTTGTCCATCTGGCTGCACACTCGCATTTCACTTTTTCTTAACATTTACATGTGCCTCTTTATTCACCCTGAGAATCCCAAACCCCTGTGATTGCATTCAGGGCCCGGCTGCGTGTCTTACCTTGACTCTTGAGCAGCATGTGTAAACAGACACGTCTGGCTGAGCTCGGGAAGAATCTCCGTTGGCTTAAAAAAAAAAAAAAACAACCATGATCTGATTGCATGTGCGCGCGAGTCTTCCTGCGATATGTGATGTTGACGTGCACCAGTTTGGTTTGTGTCTGGTGTCCTTTCGCAGAATCAATGGCCGTTACCTTTTGCTACGGACTGTTCGCAGCCAGTCATTCCGAGGAGGGGGGGAGATTTTCTATATGAATTAATTACAAATGCTTGGAAATGTCAAGTATAGATAAAGCTTAATACCCTGTCTCCTCCCTTCTGCAACAGAGAAGCTTTTAAATGGCTCTCTGCCAGCCCCTATCTGCCAAACGGCACCAAGGTTATTGGGAGAAGCTGAAATATTCATAATATATGCAAAACCACCGCTGTCCATGGACAGTGTTCATTGGAATTCAAGAGCGAGCTTCAAACCTTTGACAACTGCTTAAGTAATTAGTTGCTGGGAGAGCGACACCCCCTCCCCCTGCCTCCTCCCTCCGAGTTGCCGCTGAAACCGGCGAGTAAATATTAGAGCATTTTATCTTTTCAGTTTGATGGTGTAATTGAATGTGTTAAGGAAAGGTTGTTAGATTTGGTGTAATCTGAATTCACCTAAAGATCCTTTGATATGAAATCACCCACTGTTTTCGATTCAGTAAAGTGTCCGACTAAAGGGATGTTTAACTCCGCTGATTTGAACTGCGACGCCTTTATCTTGAAGAATTGCACCAGATTGCACTA
Organism: Gadopsis marmoratus; assembly: GCA_036023855.1. Lineage (NCBI taxonomy): Eukaryota > Metazoa > Chordata > Actinopteri > Centrarchiformes > Percichthyidae > Gadopsis > Gadopsis marmoratus. The sequence continues at coordinate 21,167 of JAVQJF010094994.1, forward strand.
GAGGCCCATTTTGTACTCTACTTTGAATGTGCAATGTAAGTGAAAGGTTGCAAGACACTAAATCTATTTGCTGTGCAATCTCAAATCAGGATGTCATTTTATCCACGGATCTTAACTTCTGCATGACAGAGAACTCTCGCTGCATGCTCATAAGTTGAGTAACACCCAATTTGGGTCTTGACCAAGGTGCCTCGTGCCTAATTCTGCTGTATTTGACTTACAGATTTTGGCCAATGCATTATTAATGGCAGACAACAAAGAACAACATGTTTTGTGTTGAAACAATAGGAGGATTCCATGTTGGACACGGGCCTGCGCTGCCTCTCTGCTGCATCTTCACTCTCCCTCCCTCTGCAACTGCTAGTCACCGGTCAGTTCGTCAAGCCTGGGAGCCCGACGCACAATGAGACTCATGCCCGAGTTGGAGCAGAGCCAAAGCCCATTCAAAAAGCAACTCCTCGTGCCCAATGCATTACCCCAGCTTATTAATCTGAAGAGGCCATGGATTTTTGTGTGTGTGTGTGTGTTTACTAAGCATGATTCACTCCTAATTAAAGCAAAAATAATTATACTTCAAAGGCAAAGGGAGGCAGGAGAAGTGTTCAAAGACGAGTGCGCCGCTTGTCACAAGGAGAATTGCTCAACACAACAATGCAGGGCGGCAAAATGGATCGAACGGATTGCAGAGATATTAGGGTCTTTTTATTTTACAAGTTAAAGTGCAGTCGATTTCGCAGATACAGCACCACATATTAATTTGCACATCGTATTAAAATTTCTGAACACCTCTATTTCATAACCAAATGATTTCTCAGGCGTACATTGAAGTAATTCGCGACTGACTTTCTTTGAAATGCGTAGAAAAGCAGATGTCCTCTCAGATGATGACGCATTTGTAGATTCATGCACACGTTTGATCTCCGAAGTCTAGTAGTTTATCGATGCATTAATATGAGAGCGATGGCATGTAATAGGCGTGTGAGCATCAAATGCTGGACTGAGCAATAGAAAACTAAATTCAAATGTATTTAGTCACTGGCATCTTACACCTGCGAATCAAAGGTGGAATGAAACGTGGGGCTGACTAAGTGAGTGTAATATGAACGCGTAAGCCTGACTCCAAGGCTCGGCTCAGCAGCCATGGCTGGTGTGAACAATCGGGCCGCCCCTTTTTACGAGCACGAGTGTCCTTGTCCTTGGTGAGGCGAAGGTCGATGTGCTCCCCCCTCTCTCTCCCGCTGTGGCACTTCCACCGGCCATTCGTTTGGGCCTGTGATGGCTCTAATAACATCTCCATCGCATTAAAATGGAACCAGGCTGAGGAGATGTTAATACTCCCCTGCACTCGCTCCCGGGGAATTGGTCATGTATTACAACAAGTGCTTTTTAAGAGCCGCCGTGGCCAAGTCTATGGAAACAGGCAGATATTCATGGCTCGCCTGCATGTGAAGCTCTTAACACGGCGGATTTTCAAGTTGTGACAGTTCAAGGGAAGCAGCGCTGTTAACATATTCAGAATGGTCCTGTAGCAAGGCCGTTCCTCCAATTCCTCTTTGCATCTCCACTGTTCGGCTGACAAGGTTGGCCTTTTTTTTTTTTTTTTTTTAAAGATGGAGATTAGAGAGGAATGCTGCAAACATTGAACTCAAAAGCAGGGACTACTAAAAAGATAATGTTGAATTTAAAACACCATGTGAATAGAAGGGAAAATTGATAGATAGATAGATAGATTGTCTTCTATGGTCATATATACTCCTCATAATAAGGAGGTTTTAACAGGGACAAATCTAAGCCAAATTGCATTGGGGCGTTTTTTTTCATGACCTTTCTTCAAAAAAGTGGACATTTATAAGAGACAGGTGACTGTAAAGTTGGTCTGAAATATCTCTGATAAAAATATTGGCTATTGGCAAAAAATGGGAGACAATAATTGCATGTTTTTTTAAGAAATGCCATGTAATAGGAGAGGTCCAGGTGAAAGAAACAAACCCAGTTTTAAGTGTCTGCAAAGAAACCTCCTCACCATTTTGCATGCACTTTTGAGACGGTCCCTAACTTCCGCTTGTCAGTTTGCCATCTACTGTCAAGTCACGCAGGCTTCAATATCACATCATGAGCACCTTCTTTCTATGATTTCTTAACAGTCACATTGACATATATCCTCCATGGTTTAACCTTCTGTGTATGATGCCCGTGTGCTTCAATTTGACTGAGTTTTCACCCTGAGAAGAACGGTTCAGTGGGAGCGAAAAAACAACAAATATTGCTGCAAATGTTCTGGTCTGTTCATATCCATATAATGTATTTGTTCGCATCCCTAATAGGAAAGACGGCGATAGATAGATGATAGTTAGAGGCTGTGGTCCTTGGCTAGCTGTCGCTGCCGGTCACCGTGGTGAAGGAGGGATTGATGGCACCCATTGCCTAGTGAAGATGTATACATCATGTTGGTCCAGGGCTGCTGCATCCAGATGGACCTGGGCCATCCATTTTCTGTCAGGGACACAGCTGTCCCCCCTTTCCTCCATTCCTACGCTGCTAACGAGTCGTGCCCCCGCCACATAGGAGGATGTCGTCTATAGGGGAAGGAGGGGTTTGTCTGTCAGGTTTTCAGGAAGCGCGATGAAGACGTGCGCAGGAGTGCACGTATGGCTTTCTGACATCACGTCAGAGCGGCAAAGCTCACAGTGATTTGTTATTTCTTTTTGTCCTGTAAAGAGGAAAAATGATATTTTCAATGTAATATTTTGAAGTGTTGGGGCTTGAAAATCTAGAGGGAGTAGAGTGAAAAGGTGAAGGATAAAAGATAAAAGAAGTGGTTTTCACTGCTGTTTTATATCCAAAGTCAGTGAGACTGGTGAAGTGCTGGAATGCATTCTGTTATATTTTTCTCTAATAGGGACGAGGTGCGGCTGAAGTCTCAGGACACTGTTTTTACAAAACACGTTGCTTCGCAAAGTCTTCTTCAAAATAAGAGTTGTGTATTTATTCCAACATCCTTTCTCCATATATGAATAGAAAATCATTAGGCCTAAGTGCTTATTTAAAGCTGATATGTGCCTCAAAGTTCAATCATCTGTGGTGTTTAAGGGATGTCTGTGTCCTTAAAAGGAATCGTGGCATTTTCAACCTGGGCGTCGTTCTCATCACCGTGATTTCGATTCTTCATAATAGCCTCGCATTCCCCACCGCCGCTGGAACAATTCCGGCTAACGAGACTCCAACAACAACGCATAGCCTAGTCTATAAGGCTTCCCAAATGAACTTCATTTCTGCATAAGACACTTCAAGCACTCGTCTCTGAGTCTGACTGACAGTAAACCCGGGAAGAAGTCCCCTGGATTATCTGTTGCTGCTAACTTCACAGGTATCTGCTCACGAGGCAACTTGCCGGCTACCTAAATGAACTGCGGGCTGGTTTGTTCCCATGTGTTAGGCGGTGGGTCGCTTGCTCTCTGCCGAGTCCCGGGCTCCGTTCTGTTTTCCCCCGAATCGGGCACGAAAACACGCTGACGATCTATCACAAACGTTATTAATGATATATTATATAGGATATAAATGATCTGATTCTGATCAATTATAAAGCATGCATCCTGTTTGCCAACCAGCTTGACTTTCCTCTCGCACTGTTTTAATGGAGTGTCAAAATCCCCCCCATCCACCATATTTATTAGAAAAAATATCACTGCTGTTTGTGATTGTGTTTTCTAAATTACGTACTTAATCCACAGGATTGCACACTGCTCTTTGGAACAGCAACCGTGTGCTGTTTATTTACTCGTGCAAGGCGTTGATTGCTGTAACGTTGTCCATTTTAAGTTGCGCTCATTTCACATTATAAACAGCAACTTTATGTACTAATTACAGTTTCTTTAAAGTGCCTCCAAATGTTTGGAAATGCCACAATGTTTTAGACGGCGGGGTCCAAACGTTTTCCCCCAAATATTAGAGAGGCAATACCAAGTTAATAGTCTTCTAAGGAAATTCAAGAATGCAATGGCTGGATATCCATTTAATCAATCTTAGTTCCCCTTGGAGCTAAGATCCCAGCCAGCTGCTCAGCAACGCTAACCGCCTCCTGACCGTAGCTTCACGTTTAACGGAAAGATAAGGGAGTGGCGGCGGCCTTCTCGTCTAACTCTCGGCAAGAACGCAAAGGGTTTCCCAAAATGTTGAACTACTCCTTTGACACTTATCTACTGACACACACACACACACACATTCCATCCAGCCAGCCAGCCAGTTCATCGCTTCCCTCTGAGGTGTGAGGTGGGACTAGGGAAGCATGGCGTTATTCACTGTCTGCCTACTTGGTCCTAATAGTCTGGCACAGCATGACTGACGCTGCCCATCTCAGCCGTGATTGAGTGTATCGATCCTGAGCCGCCGCCGCCGCCGCCGGCGGCGTGCTCCCTGGACACCAGGCGGGAGGAGACCAACAATCAGGTCCTTCACTGGGGGGAAAAAGCCCTCCTCATCTGCCTTAATCATCCGATCAATGATTAGTGCGCCGGCCCACTCATGTCTTCCTCTCCCTGACAAAGACGTCTCCTCAGTCTCAGCGTGCCATTTGCTTTGTTTCTTTTATCCGCACTTCCTTCTCTTTATTTTGCCTTTCATCTGGCTCTTTATGCCTGTGTTTGAGCGCCGTGCTGGATTCGGTGCGAGCGCAGCGTGCGACGGACTGAAGCCAGTACCCTTCAGCGGGGAAAAAAAGGCCTTCTGCTGACCAGCCATTTTTGTTCTCTGAGTCAAAGCGAGGAAGACGGGAAAGGAACTTGATTAGGAGGAGAACAGTGGGGAGGCACAGAGCAAAAGAGGAAGACAAAAACACGGGCGATGTAATGGAATCTGACAATAGGAACTGTTGAATCACCAGAGCTATTTGGGGTTGAGATGCTTCCAACCCTCCCCCCCCCAGTCCCCCATAACCCCTCCCTGCTGTCGTCAGCAGCCAATGGCGCACCTCTCCCCGCCTCCGCTGGGCGCTGATTGGGCGGCAAAGTGCTCCCATCACCTGGCATTAGTCCAAGTCTCACCAGTCGAAGCTTTTAATCTGATCATTATCCCGGTGCTAAGCGGCAGCACCACGGCTTCTGTTTGCTGGAGCAAGATATTGGGGCTGATTGAGTGCGGCGGGCGGTTATAGGATTTCAGTCCCATCGCTGTCGAGCGGTTTAAATGTGTGGATTATCAGAACTGGAACAGGATCACGTGACCTCTGTCTGTGCGCTCTACTTGTCAGGGAGCCCCCTCTTTCTCTTTCTCCTTTCCTCGTATTTTTCTCTTCTTAAAATCAAGTTGTTTCCACTCCCAAGGTTACCCCCCCCCCCCCACAGATTTTGTATCCACACACCCACACAGAACACAATGCAAGCAAGCAGCAGCGTTATGTTGCCATTCAAACCTGCAACAATACACCTTTCACTACGATTTTTATGTCTATACGGTATATATATTATATACAGACATGTGTATAAATGTGTACGACATGACACCTCCTTAAAAGTGACGCCAAAACCTCTGGATCGCCCCCTGGTGTTAGTGGATAGGAATTCTTTTTTTCCAAAGATGATTTCTGTCCTCTTATTAGGCTGATGTTTGCTCAAGTGTTAAATTTTCAGCTTGGTTTGAATGAGTTACTTGATGCTAGGAAAAGGGGCTGTGACGTCACGATCGACAACTGTATGTATGGGCGGGACTTCGATCAATACGGCGCAGAGTCTGACTTCAAGTGACATCACCAGCGCAAGGTGGCAGTTCATCAGTCTATGGTCTCTAGGTTTAGAATCTGTCACAGACAATGAAAAAATACACCCGCCTGCCACAGCAGAGCGGCGAGGTAGCCGTCGCGCACAGGTAGGCGGGTGTGGCCCGGGCGTTATCCTGCATGAGGCATCCGCTCAAAGCCAGCAGCCGACCGTTCAAATCTATTTAAGGGCGTCAAAAGCAGCTAAGGCTAACATTTGATTTGAAAGCCGCAGACAGAGACGGGAGAAAAGACAGACAGACGGGGAGAGAAAGCGCAAGAATACTGAAGCGGAGGCTCTTTCTGTGAGCCATCCTCTTCACGCCCTCAAGCAGCCTACTCATCGAATTGTCACAATTCAGTGAAACTTTCCAAGGCTGCTGCTCTTTGCCCACCAGCGACAGCAAGACTAGTGCAACATCTGCGAAAGAAATTCCTCAGGAGGCTGCGGGCACATGATGTTTCCTTTTGTTTTTTGTGTGTGAATGTACGATGGCCACCTATATAATGCATAGTGTCCCCTAATGAGCCCTTCCAGTGCATACTACAGCAGAGTCTAGCACATGATTGCAGCGGCCCTTCATCGCGCAGGAGGAAAATACCAGCCGCGGCTTCTAAGTGCCCATTTTCAATTACCTTCTATTAGGAATTCCAGTATCTACTGCTGCCCACCCACTAACCTACACACACTCAGTCCAGCACCCGAATGGGCCAAGAGGCCGCAAAACATGGCAGCCGGAGAAACAATGCATGATGTAAGTTTGGAGAGCGCTGAGAGGCACTTCACGCAGAGAATCAGCCCGCGCCATCTCTCGAGATGTAAGGGTGGGTGTGGGGGAAGACACGGAAACGAAATGACTGTTTTTAGAAGATCCACTTCTTCCTGATGAATCAAAATCATTCTCCCCCTTGGTGGAAAATGGCACTTGTGGATGCGGAGGATAACTAACACTGGAGTTGGGTAGTTATTGTTCAAGTGGCATCCTCTAGCTTGCAAGTAGCCCCTGAAATCCGTGTAGATGGCTTTTCCTTCAACATAAATGCCAGAGTGTTCACAGCAAAGCAAATGACGTAAAGAAATTAGAAAGCGGCATTAGACCATAGAGGCATTTGCCGCGTGTGAGAAGTCAATCCAGCACTAAACAAAGAACTTGTGATTCTTTTCCGTTTTATGATAATTGAATTGCAGCTCAGCGTTTGTTGACTGTGGCAGAGCAGGTGATGGACACAAATGGATCCCCCCTGTTATTGACTAATGCGTAACATCAGTCTTCACTAATGGCCGGCTGACTGTCAGTCTATTTGGCGTGACGCGAGACAACCACCCTGTTGTTTCACGTCCCAGTTCTGGAGGAGCTGATGGAGGGCGCTGATTGTCGTGTCGTTCCCATGACAAACAGGAGGCAGGGGAACCAATTAGTTGCGATGGCTTTTAACGTTCCCCTCAAACCAGGAGGAGACGTAGAGGTTTGCTCTAGTCTGCCAGTGGCGTAATTATAAAGAGGGGATGTTTTCCCAAGGCCGGGGCATTCAGACATATTACTTTGTGTATGCAACATTCGGGGACAGAAAACCAAGAACAGAAATCCGACCATTCTTCACGGGGAAAGTGTTTTATTATGATGGGCGGGATCATGGGTGGCTGAGGTCTATATCAGCATTATTCATTTCAATTATCTGTTTCAAATGGTTCCAAAGATATTGAAAGTAACCAAACCTAACAGACCCTCCATGAACTCTGTGCGCGTGCGATGTGAATACGATGGCGATCAGAGCTCTGGGTAAGCTCATTGGACTCTGATATTTGCCATCAGATACGCATTCCAGAAGGTGTGTCTCTCGTTTATTTATTTATCTGTTCATTTTTGGCTTTGGAAGAAAAGCTAGCTTTGTCTACTTGTCCACTGTATGTTTGGCTTGATTTCCCACATTTTCCAGAATCCCTTTCCAAAGACCCCACAGAGCATGGCCGAATTCACATTCAGTGGGTTTAATTACTTTTCACATTTTTAACCTTTATACTTTTTAAAATATTAAGCTTTTTGCAAATTTTTGGTCCCATTAAGAATGAATAGGGCTGACCTTCAAAACTTCTTCATCTTTCTCCTCGTATAACTTCTTCATACTTTCAGCTACAGAAACCATTCAAATTATGGAAATGTTCAGCTACTTGAGCACAATTATGCTTGTATTCAGCTTTTTTTTTTACCTTTTATACTTTGTAAAATATTAAGCTTTATTAAAAATTATTTTAACATGCAAGTCAATGAAGAATCTTCTTGTTACTGCTTCCACATACTTTGAGCTACAGACTCTATTTCAAGCTTAAACTGTTCACACAATGTTCAGCTATTAAACTCGTATTGAACTAGTTTCTTTATTTCTTTATTTATATGTTTTATTTATTTTAGCTTCATTCATTCAAAAATATCTTTGATGGTTTTTGATCTATCACAGTTATGGTTTTATGCTTTTTTAGTATATTTTAACTATTAAGGTTTTTGCAACTTTTTAGTGCCGTTAGGAATGAATGGGGCTAACCTTCAAATCATCTTCCTCTTCTTATAACTTCTTCATACTTTGAGCTCCAGAAACCATTCATGGTTCAGCTCTTTGAGGACATTTATGCTTATATTCAGCTATTTTCTATATTACTCAACATTCAAGCCAGCTATCTAGTTTAGCGTCAGCCTTTCAACAAACTTTAAGTTTTAGTTATTTTTCTTCCAATCCCCAACTGGCCTATCAGGATATGACTCTCTGATGGGACAATCAGCCGGGTTAACACACCCCACCTGGTTTCCTCCCTCCATACGGAGTCCTGATCACCAAGAACGGGGATCACCTGGTGAACCTAAGGGACACAGTCAACATGATGACATACCATGCTCAACCCAGAGAGGGAGTTTGCACTTCCTCACACTATATAAGAGACACGTATGATTTTATTCATAAAATATCCACCATCTCTGTTCCATCTCAAGCCTTTTTTTTTTATTCACTATAGATATAAATTCCTTATATACAAACATCGATACAACCTTAGGTTTACAAGCAGTTAGCCCTTGACAAGTATCCAAACCCAGCCAGACCAGACAGAGCTCTCCTACAGTTATTAGAGCTGAGTCTCTTGACAAATGATTTTAAATTCAATGATAAATATTACTTACAAATGCATGGGACAGCCATTGGAAAGAAATTTGCAACAGCCTACGCCAATTTATACATGAATTTGTGGGAAGAAAAAGCTCTAGAAAAATGTGAATATAAACCACTAGCATATCATAGATTCTTGGACGACATCTTTGGCATCTGGAGTTACAGTGAGGAGTCCTTTAAAAGATTAAAAGATCAGGCCATTAAAATCACCCATAGCCTCCAAACTTGCAGGGTGGGATTTCTGGACACAGCTCTATGCTCACATGCTCTATTACATAAAGAGAGCTACCATCCAAAACATACAATTTATACTTAAAATATTGTGCTTTCTTGAACATTGAATTACAATATCACAGTTTAGCTTTCAGCTTATTTGTAGTTCAGCTCCTAGCTTCTTCTTCCAGGTGTTACGTTTCAGCTTCTAATTCTGGCAATTAATTTCACATGTCTGCATTTCAGATTTGTGCATTTTCACATTCACACGCATTTTCTTCAGGAAAAGCCATTTTTCTAGTTTTAATTGTGAGGCAACATTTCCGTTGACCACCTTATTTCCCATCGCAAACAAGTCAAAAACTAAATAAACAGTAAGCTTTGAAAAGAAAACCCTATGGCCAATTGTATTGTAATGTAATGTAAACTAATGAAATCGAAATAAAAATGTAAAAGTCTTATTGACCTGTATGCATCTGTGGAGTCGATGTGGAGTTAAACACCTCTTCCTCAGTAGTTGATCTAGCTGTTTGCTAGCTAATTAGCAACAGCTTGTGAATTTCAGTAGCCTCCCTGCCTGCAAGCTAATGTTAGCTGTTCTTGGAAGGACACATCCAATATTGATGGAATAATTTCGTCTACAATCCCAGTTACAAAAGCAGCAACAAAGGAGCCAGGACAGAACACGAGTACGTGCAGGCCAAGCATGCTAAAAGTAAATCTCTAAAAAGGTAAGCTAATGTAGCATTTTCACAGGCTGTGGATGTAAAATGAATGTTACCCTCAGGCAGCTATTTTTTGTGTTTGTAGCCTGTGGATAGTTAAGTGCGGGATTCATTTAGGCTGTCAACCATCAAAATCTTTCACTAGGTGTTTACTAAAGGTGTATTGCTATGGTAACGCTGTGATGATTTAGCTGCTTGTAATAACCTAAGAAACATCAGCGGATTGAAATCTGGCTAAAACTATTACACATTCCCATCAAAGGCTTAAAACGAAAAAAAAAATGAGTGGCCAAACGTATCACTGGTTGTATTCTTTGCTGTTTCATATCTATAAGAACAAAGACACACCATCAATCACCAAAACAGTGGCCCAGAAATGTGAAGTGCAGCACCATTAGCCGTTGGAGTTTATCATGGTGGATTTCTTTCTTTTTTTTTAACAAATCATCTGGCGGGCTGCTGCTGACTTGTTGGACTTCACTGTGTAAATGGTTCACCACGTATGGCAGCTGCAAGCTTTCGGGACAACTTGTTGAACTTGATGGATAGTGTAAAGGCCTTCGGGCTGCGTGTGCTGGCCCTCCCCGTGCTTTCGTGCCTTCTCTTTGTTTCTTCCACTCCGACTTACTCTATGCACCTATTGATTATCAGAACTTCCTCTCAGCACTCGGATGCATTACCTCCCCTCCTCAGCGTGTCTCCGCTGCTCTGACTGTTGGAGGCTCTCCAGCACTCTCCAAACAGGTCTGATCCTTAACAAAGGTGAGGGTGCTGGAGCTCGTTGTGTTCCAGCACAGCAGAGGTGAACGGAGAGAGGTCTGTGTTCCTGGGACACGATTCCTTCAGCACGCTGTCACGTCTCTTCAACTCTCCCCCTCTCTGATGTTGCCTGACAGGTGAGGGCGTGTGTTGGTGTGTGTGTATCTTGTTTTATGCTTTGTGCAGTTGGGGGTGGGGGTGGCGGTGCCGAGGAGGTGAGGGAGGAGGACAAACAACAGGATATGGATAGGGTCGAATTGGAGGGGGCGCGAGGGAAAGGACGCGAGGAAGACAAGAGGTGGGAGGTAAGTAAGTAGGAGGCGAGGGGGAGAAAGGTGTATATGTGCATTGTGGATCTATGTGTGTCTGCAAGTATGTGGGCATCTGTGTGTCTATCGATTTGTCTGTGTGTGTGTGTGTGTGTGTGTGTGTGTGTGTGTGTGTGACATGGACACGGGAGGGTGTGTGATGGCAGTGCCTTCAGGCTCCTCCAGGCGTAAGAATCAGTGAGCAGGTGGAGCGCACCGGCATCGCTGTCTTCTGACGAGTCCCCGCCGTCTCCTGTTTTGTCAGGACCCCTGGAGCGAAGACCGGGGAGTGTGTGTGTGTGTGTGTGTGTGTGTGTGTGTGTGTGTGTGTGTGTGTTGCTGACCGGTTGGGATGCACTGTGATCATTAGGATTCACAACGGCTTTGACAGCGGGGCTCTGGAGCAGTGGACGCAGCATATGCCGAGGGAGATAACTGGTTGGCTGGTTATCTTACTGGCTAACTCTGCTAATAAATTCTGATGCTTTAATTCAAACAGACTTCGCTCTGGCCCACTCTGTGTACCCGCCTTGTCTGCGTTGCATCAGGCAAGACCACTAGTCTGAATTCTCTATTTGTTTGCTCTCAAAGTTGTGATTAATGTTGCAGCAGCCTCGCCTCCATTCAGGTGAATTCAAAGCATCAGAGAGCGAACACGTTGCTGATTTTGTAATGGGAATATTTGCAACTGCTGCTACAAGATGAGGCTTTTACTGTTGTAATAATCCTGGAGATAAATAACACGCCTGTTTCCCCCACAAGCATCAACGTTCAAGCTCTTTTGACAGAGGAGGAGTTGAATGTGTGTGTGTGTGTGTGACTATCCTAAGTGTGTAAAGTGGCTCAGGTGGTAAAGAAAGGACGTCCTAATAATAGCCCCCTGTCTCCACACTGGTCCACAGGCTGTAGCCGGATCGATTCTGCCTCTCCATCTTCTGTGTTGCCCGGCATCGTTATAGACCAGATACCGAGGGTTTTAGTTTGGAATTTTGTGCAGCACAGAGCAGCGATTTCTCCGACCTGAGCTCAGTAAAGCCGAACACCCTGGGGGGGGGAGGCAGGAGTGGGTTTTAATTGTTTGTAGTGTTAGCTGGTCACGCTGGAGGCAAGCTCTCCAGGGACCGGCCTCCAGCCCAGGTCCTGACCTCGCTACTCGCACACCAATACCAATGACAACACACACACACGCATATACTGTACATGGAAGTTCCTGGTTTATAATGAGAAACCCAATTAACACTTGTGCTAATGCTGCGACTGGGGGG
>JAVQJF010094999.1:0-27627 GCA_036023855.1 Gadopsis marmoratus
GGAAAAGAATAAACATTTATTGTCTTATTTCCACATTTATTGTCGTATTATTTTATTCTTTTATTTATTTCTCTTTATATTTCCACATTTATTGTCGTATTCTTTTATTCTTTCATTTATTTCTCGTATTCTTTTATTCACATATTTATTCTTTATTGTGGCACTCCTATCATTCCATAGGTGTTCATATGTGAACTACACCACTTGTAGTGTATATTATACACACACAGACACAGACAGCCTGGAGGTTAATATAGTTTTTATTAAAGCCTTGTGTTTGAGAACCAAAGCGTATTCATTGTCGTTTGTGTCCACCACTGTGATGTCCTTCACCATGTTATGGCCTGACAAGAAACACAGCACAGAAGTGAGGGACATTCAGTAAGAGGAACAGGGCATTGACCTATGTTTTGTATGTGCCCCCCCCACATGTCCTCACTCCCACAGCCGAATGAAAAACAAACAAGTTAAAAAGCAAAGGTCAGCTTCTCTGCGTCCCAGTTTGTGCTCTGACTTGTTTCAGCAGCTGACCACTTAAACATTGGACTTCAGAGTTTTGGCAACATCAACAAATCAATACACATCAAAATCTGAGAGACTAATGAGTAACAACTACATGATATTGTATCCTGTATTGTGTATATGTTATACACATGCACAGTTGTATTAGCTGGAGCTCTGAACTTCACAGGAAAGAACAGGAATCCACTCAACTAGTGAGCGGCTCTGATTTTACAAAGCTACTCTCTTGTGTTGGACTTTATGTGAGAAGTTACATGTTCGCATTGTACAGGATCAACACTTTTAACCTCTAGAAGTGCATAATTTACAGAAAGCATTTAAATGTGATTGTATATTTATCGAGACTTCCCCTGCATTTTCTTCTGAGGCCTCAGCTATTGCTTTCATCCGTAGAGTTTCTCCTCGACGAATCTCCTACATGATAAATTAAAACATAGATAATCAATGATTATGGAGAATGTTCACTTTAACCAATAGATCTAACTAATAAATATGGCTCCAAACTATTTATTTCATGATAAATGGGGAGATGAAATTGAAATTCCTTCTGATCCCTGACATGCATTAAAGCACAAATGATGAAAAGTCACTATTAGTCTACCATTTTAAATCAACCCTGAACTTTGAGAGTTCAATGAAGACAGAGTCGACCGTTTGGAACCTGTCTACATCATGAAATTTATATAAAAAATAAACCTCAAATCAGTGTCAGTCAGTCTCTCCCCGTGTCCCTGACTGACACACTATGCAGCCACGCCTCCTACAGTTGTTGTTCCCTCACTTGTTGCACTTTTTAAAAATATGCGTGGAGAGAAGGTTCTAGCAGAATCTGAGCATGTAGTAACACTTATAATAGTAATGGTTGGCTGGTGGGAATAGAGTTTTATCAAGTCGGTTGTGAAAGTTACTTTTTAGTAAGAATACATTTAAAAAAATTATCACTCTACTAAAAGACGGAGGGGGAAAGGGAAAAAGATGACAACAGACATTTTACAGAGTAATATTTGTTATCTTTATAAATAAAATAATAAAATCTGTATGTTAGCCACTCACCCGGCCCAGCTCCAAGTTCTCCTGTGTGAGTATAAGAGGTTCTGGGATCACAGGGACCGCTTGCAGGGTCCAAGCCAACCCTAGGACCACCAGAGACACCAGACTCACTGCTCTCTGCATCCTGTCAGCCTCTCTGGGTCAAACTGACACTTTTGTAAATTCCCTTCTGCAACACTACAAAACACTAAACGAGCAAAGTTCTGAATGTCTGATCATATAATCAGCAATGAATCACTGGGCTTCAGAATTTGGAGCTAAAACAATCAACCAATCAATACAGAATGTAACAGATTATTAGTAGTGAAAGTCTTTTATGAAACTACCACAGGGGGCGCCAGAGTCAACACTTTCCCAAATGTACATAGTGACTTTAACCTCATAATATGTGCTTTACAGGGTGTATATTAGGTTACATATCTAGCTTTAACATTGCTAGCACTAGGTAGCACATCAGAGCTCTGAGGTCTGAGTCACAGCAGAAACACATTGATGTGTAGCGATGTGTAGCATCTGCCCCCTGGTGTTCATATGTGAACTACACCACTTGTAGTGTAGGTTAGAAAAACACACACAGACAGACAGCCTGGGGGTTAATATAGTTTTATTAAACTATGTCAGCACAAGCATAACTATGGAAACAACGTACAACACTGTATAAAAGAGGGTGATGTATATATTTTATTGGAAATATTTGCTATTTCTCATCATTGTAGCCAGAATGATGTTTGCAGACAGAGAGTTCTTTGTAGTACTTCATAGTAAATGCTGGGAAGAAGGCAGAGCAGAGGATATGGTGCTGGAGCTGCACATCAGAATATGCTGCCATCCTCATCTCAGGTACATTAGGGAACCTACAGGGAGAAACATAATCTAATTTACACTGAAGATCTGTTGGACAGACGTCACTCACATGCCCAAGTTGGTTTTCACATTTTTTAAGAAGAAAAAAAGACTCACCTGTCGTCCAGATCCTGTTTGTGGGCAATTTCCTTTTGGCCAAAAAAGATATAGACAACAATTAAGAAACTTCAGGGTCATTTAATTCTCCCCATTATCTGTATGTGGATGCATATATACTGTGTATGTGCAGATATTTTGATATCCCTCTACTTTACCTGCTGGAGGTGGAGTCAGAATAGACTCTCTGGGGAAACCCCGGAACAAAGAAAAGGTTTTAAACTTCTGAATTACATCAAATCGGACTGTTTGAGAACGACCTGCACACATAGAGACACAAATAGACAGTAGTATTATTATTATTAAGACAGTATTGATTCTGCAGCCCACATGTTTAATTGTAAAGTAAGAAATGTGCGTGTTACTGTGTGTGTCTCACCGTAAAGTGCCACCTGTGTGTACTCTCTGTTAAAAGCCTTGTGTTTGAGAACCAAAGCGTATTCATTGTAGTTTGTGTCCACCACTGTGATGTCCTTCACCATGTTATGGCCTGACAAGAAACACAGCACAGAAGTGAGAGACATTCAGTATGAGGATGAATGGAAATCCATGTGTGGGACATTATAATGTTCTCTGTAGAACAATTAGTGACATCTATATAGTGACCTACAATTTGGATGACTTGACTTTTGTGATTTAAGATGCAATTGAGGCAGAAATTTGAGATTTCAAACAAAGAGGGTCTATGTGAGGTGGATAAAACTGGGTGTAGTAAACCAAAGGCAACCCTATTGGAAATATAATGTATATGAATGAAAGATAAAATAAAAAAGATTTAAAAAAAACGTACAAATATAGATAAGTGCATCACAAAAGCAACGCTCTGAAAACATGCTTGGTTTATATATTTCTGCTTTGTTTTTATTTCCATTATTGCGGACACTCATGATGGGAGCCTTCGGGGACGTTCAGGCTGGCACAGAAGTCATTTTAAAGTATAGTAATATACGTATATAACATGAGGGTCACATGAGCAGAGCCACACACAAACTAAAATGTATATTGCTGCAATAAATGGTTAAAGTCTTGACGTGAGTGAGCCGACGTGAGATGCAATGTTTATCACATGTTTAGCGCCAGAGACTTACGTGTGCTGAAGTAGGAGAACTGTCCAGGTACGGTGGTCTTCTCGTATTGGTACACCATAATCTGACAGCCTACAGGTCTGAAGCACACAGAGGAAACACCGTGTGTCTTTTCTGAACTTCACTCCGTACGTCCCTTTGTTGATTCTGTTGTTCTTTACACAAACATGTACCGTACTTACGTGACGTCCCACATTGTGAGGTTAACATTGCCGTTGGGCAGTGGTGTGATTATGCCCATCGAGGCCTTCAGTTTGTTTCTGTAGGGGACAAACGTTGGAGAGTCATAGGCCAGGCCCACCCGGTACCATTTGCCTGCAAACTAAACACATACACAAAAGTTTATTTTCATATCAGCAATCCTCAGTCTTTATTTGACTTTAACTACTAACCACCCCTTATGTACAGGTTACACATGCTTTCCATGCTCTGACAGGTCAAAAACGTAGAGGATAAATCTGACTATATTCTATATTTTCCTCATCGTCAACACATCCCAGGAAAAACACCAAAACCAGCCATGTGTAAGTCGGTCTCTCAGTTCTTTCTGACTTCCGCACCTTGTTTGTGGCCCCAAGCCCAATGGTTCTTACTGAAGACATACATCTCTAAACAGGTCACGTATGTATAGTTTCATAACAAAAAAAAAAAAAAAGGCTCACTACTTTCTTAAAACAGCTGGACACTGTAGTTTTTAGCTAAAGTTGCGCAAACACGAGTACATAACGTTTGAGGACTATTTTCAGCTGTGGATTTGGTTTGCTTGTGAGTATTTAAGGAAGCACAACTGTGTAGCTCATCTATGTGTTTTTAATAGGTTTTTTAGCAAAATGGAGGTCTGTGACAAAGCAATGAGGCTTTTCAGGCAATTCATTCAACAATTAACTGAAAATCTTTGTCTTTTTTTTTAAAACGAAATTTGTTGTTTCTAAGAAAAAAAAATGATATTACCAGAGTTATCCTTTCATGTGCATTGCAACTTTTTCCTCCCAGTCATACAGCCATCGTTTGTCACCAAGTGCAGGCAATGAGAGGCGCCGTTTTGTGGCTGTTTCTTTACGCATACATGCATTTTTAATGTCTAAATTTTTAGCATGAGGCCCATTGGGAAAGCAAGTCAGCTGTATTTGCACCATGTTGCAAACACTGCTGCTAACCACAGCATTTCCTCATATCTATGGATGGACGGAGCGTGAATGTTCAATTCTGATGGTACATGACATGAGTCTGCGTGATGCTTCATGTAAGCGATAACCCACATTTACCTGCTGCAGCATTTTCTCTGAGCTGCGTTAGGCTTTGTAGACAAAGAATAGAGTAGTGAGGAGAAAAAAAAAAAAAAAAAAGAGGAAATGATAGCGATAGTTTCTGTCTTGGTGTATTATTTATATTCACATTTTACATTAACACACACCAGACTGGCAAGTAACTGACCTTTTGATAAATATGGACCAATCCCACCACAGGGATCTTTAAAATGCTTCTGGGATAAATCCAGTAGGCTATCAAATCAGCCACAAGAAACAAATGAAGATCCTCTTTTTAAAGACATTCCTCGCGATGTGTTTACCATGGGAAATGTCAAACTGACCTCTCTCAAGCTCTCGTGTGTGAGGAAACCAGGAAAAGAAGGATTCATAAACTAATTAATCATAACTGTTCTGGGTCAACAACTGAGTATCTGTTCTCAAACTTTGACCACACACACACACACACACACACAGGATCTTACACACAGTCTTACTAATATTCATACACATATCACATATGGACATGTTCTCACTCTGTCTCCCTTCCAAACACACCACGTTCCCTCAACAACAGAGTCACTTGATAAACAAATATCAACAAATAACGAGCAGAACTTAATTGACAAATAATAATAATAACCTTAATTTTATAGAACCTTTAGAAACAGAAATTACAAAGTGCTTCGACAGACAAAGCAGAAACAGGATACTCAGAAAGCAATAAAACGTAAAGCAGTAAATGATAAATAAAATTAAGCTAAACTAAAGCAAGATAAAGATCAAAAATTAATAAATACAAATAAAGAGAATTAAAACCAATAAAAGCGATAAAAAGACGATATAAGGACGACATCACATGAAAGCTAGTTTATAAAAATGTGTTTTAAGAAGTGATTTAAAAGAGGTTACTGATTCTGCAGCCTTATCTCTTCAGGCCCTGATGGCAAAAGCTTGGCCACCTTTGGATTTAAGCCTCAACTCTGGAACGGCCAGAAAGGCCCCACCTGAGGATCGAAGGCTGCGAACTGGCTCATATGGGGCCAGCATTTCTGCTTTAAATAGCTTGGGGCCCGACCCAGGCCTTATAAACGATCAGTAAAATCTTAAAATCAATTCTAAATCGAACCAATGGAGAGAAGCCTGGATCGAGGTGATGTGGCGTCATCTGTTAAAACCAGTAAGAAGCTGAGCTGCTGCGTTCTGAACCAGTTGAGAGGCGAGACAGTAACTTTTGGTTGATGCCAGAAAGGACGGAGTTACAGTCGTCGAGTCTCGAGAAAACTAGTGCAAATCAAACCGATTCAAATACATTCATGCTTTAAAACAAACATCATAAAAGGCTGAATGTGTGTGCGTGCGTGTCTTACTCTCTGCAGGTTGAAATCTCTCTGCGGCTTCACGTCCGCGTGCGCCATCATCACGTACGTCACCATGACAACAGCAACCACAGCGGTCCTCATGGCTACGCGGAGAAAGGAAGCAGGGCAAGATGGATGGACTGTAAGGCTGAGAGAGGGTATCTGGCCTGAGCCTACAGTGAACTGGAGGCAGTCAGATACAGGTACATAGTGGATAAGCCTGTGGCAATATTTGGTTTTCTCCTGATCCACCCACCTGGTCGTCAGCCAATCAGCGCCGGGGGACCAGGGAACAGTGGCCAAGATGTGTGGCTCCAAAACAACCTCGACTCGGACTTCAGTTCCCATAGGTGCAGGAACATATCATGCTTGTGGTCTCTTAGCATCAGCTGAAGTTCATGAGGTGTCCTCGTAAGCACGGGCATGCTGGTTTCACAACACTTAGTCCCACATTGACAGATACACCACGAGGTGGCAGCTTTGAGGCCTAATAACGGGTTTTAAAGAGACTAACATATACAATACATATACATGTAGTGGTGGAGGAAGTCTTTACTAGTATAGTTTAAGAATAAAAAGTAAAAGTATTCATTGTGCAAAATGACTCCTGTCAATGTCATATTATTATATTATTGGATCATTACTTGATGCATTAATATGCAAGATGCAATTTAATGTTGTATTTGGTCGAGGTGGAACTATTGTATATATTGATGGGTTGTTTAATCTATAACAATGCATCGTTTGTTAGACAATCATGTTTTATATGTAAAATCTTAGTCTGTAGTAACTAAATGTAGTGGAGTAAAAAGTACAAAGTGGCAGACAATAGAAATACTTAAGTGCAAAGAGAAATACTGTCATAACTCTTGGCTTGAATTTAAGTTTTTAAATTGCACATAAAACAAGCCAAGTTTTGCAACAACAGTATGTAATGTTATTCATAATTAACACTCACGCCATGAGAAATTAGTTTTACCTTTCTGTAAAGTTGAAACTCCCTTTCAAGCTCCAGTTTCACTTCTCCCCCGTTTCAGTATTTGTCTCGACACTCTTGGATTTGTTGTCCCAAAAAGCACAAATGAGTAAAGGTAAATTACGCAAAAGGCCATTTAGAAAATGTTCACAGTTTAAAATAAAGGTAAACAATAAAAGGTAAGTAATGTAGAAGCTTTAAGATCCAAGTTGTATTTCTAAAATTAGACATTAGACATAGACATTGCTAAAATTAGGGTCTGAGTGTGGATCTGAGTGTGACCCTAAGTGAACTGCTTAACCCAATGTTTGCCGAATTATAAAAACTGTTTTTAGGTTAAATGACCTTGCTGCTGGTGATGAAACTTATCAGCAGTGATATCAGCATGTTTCCTGCATTAGCTAAACACAGCAGTCAGGCACCAATCACACTATTAAATGTGCTCGATCACAAGAAAGTGCTACAACAATCAAGAGCCCAAGTGAACAATTTAAATAGTTTTTATTAATGATTTTCCACTTGCAGCACTGTTTTTATCTCATTTTCTTGAAAGTCACGATGCATACAGCTAGCCTTCAGTGGACAAGAGGACATCAGTGTGTGTCTCACACACACAGCACACCTCACAGACCTCCCCTACACAATCTGCACAAGCTGACAGCTGTAAAATACATTATTTAAAAAAGAAAAGAAAAAGCTTTCATACACACATAGGCAGACAAACTTGTTTCCTTCTCTATCACTGCTTGATATTCATGAGAACCACGAAAGGTGAAAATTAAGAGAAACAGAATGTGCAAAAAGCAGAGTGAGACACGGGGGCCTGAGGGACATTGCGAGAAGAGCCAGGGTTTCTGTCTACAGCATGGCCTGCCTGTTGTGATCTACACATAATCACAAACTTAAGAGGTGAATTGTCCTTTTTGGCAGGGCTTTACAATCAGAGCCTCTTAATTATCTTGACTGACCTCAGTATGAGCTGGGACTGGTGACCGTTCGATGCCTCAGAGGCTTTCTCATAAAATGTTCACTTTGGAGCTCAATGGAATAAACTTTTCACATCAATTCACAATTAGTCTAAGTGAATTGGGGGGGGGGTATTAATAATAATAATAATGTAAAAATATACAGAGGACCTGGAAAATGGTACTTTGTCTCTTAGATGAAAAAAATGTGAAAGAAACAGGGCCAAGTGATTTTAACCGTTAAAAATGTCCACAGACCAAATGAAACATTTAAATTTGTTTTACATTTCTTTACAAATTGAGGAAAACATCCCCCACTTTGAAATATTTCACCTATGGTTTCATTTTCACCAGTACATTTCTATTTGCAGAGGCTTAGTCCTTTGGTCCTTACATTAGTCATCCAAAGACGGCATGATAAAACGATGTCATATGTGTGCCTCCCTTTTCTGAGAAAGAATTGACGGCGGGGTTACAGCACCCCCACCCTCCCGGTCAAACAGGTGTCTCAAAACGTCAGTGCGCCCTGTACCATAGACATGTCTCTCCCTGCGGCACTTCAGCTACAGCTCTGGAAAAAATTAAAATGAACTTTGGAAAATTTGGAGTGGTCTCTTATTTTTTTCCAGAGCTGTATTTCAGGTTTTACACTCGACTTATCTGGTGTGCTATGTTCTTTTCAAAACAATATTTATGCTATTTATGGTCAACATATTCAACCAATGTAATCCAGAAAGGGTTCCCTGGTTCTTCTTAGTGCCTTTTTATAAAACGGCAGAAAAAAACAATTGTCATTTGATTGCATGAATCCCGTCTTTAAAAATACACTAACATCAATCACAAAGCTGTAATTTCACGCAAAGAAAACAAAAGCAAACACAAAGAGCAGTGAAACAAAAGTACAATTAACAGTTCCTCCAAAAATAATAATTTAAAGTCATTTAAAAAAACAAGTGAAAATGGAAACATCTTATTCAGAGTGCTCTGCTGTGGGGCTGTTCAGTTACAGCTGACGAGAGAAACCCTCAGTCACAAGCATCATGACAACCAAACTGTGTTCCCTTAAGATACATAAATCACACTTTACATCGTCATCGGTCACTCATTTGCTTTTTCAGACATTCATGAGAACATTTCCCACTCATCATTAAAGAATGACTACACGAGCTCAAGAGAAAGACTTTCAACCAAGACCACAGAAGAAGAAGGGATGAATCTAAATCTCTGTCAAACGGCTTTGTTGGTCTTTTTCCCTAAAGGGGGTAAATGATAGGTGAGAGTAACCCTGACGATCACTGTGAGCAGCCATCAGTGAACTAAGAAAAGCAGTTACAATAAGCAATAAGTCCTCTACACTATAGCCAGTCTTCAAATGACTTGATACACAACCTGTGTTGACAGCCTGGCTGCACTGTAGGTGACTCAGGATGTGGTCAGCTGCAAAAGGTTAGTCGCAGGGTAATGGCAGACTACACACAACACACACGTCGGCAAAAGATATTTGAACAGTGTTGGTTTTTTGGTCACCAGACCTCCTGAACAACGTCAAACGTGGATACAAAATCCCTCCATCAAACACTAAAACTCCAATTAGGGTATGATCTAAAACGGAATGCAATTATTGTTTCCACCTTTATCTGAATCAAAATGAGCACAGCGAGATGAAGCAGACATGGCAGAGATTTAAAATAGACGTGTCGTCTCGAAGGGATGGAGTGCCATGGACAGAGAGACGGACAGACAGACAGAGAAAGAGAGAGAGAGCGGGAAGAGGTTCGAGATGGACTCATGAAAGGATCGGGGGTTCTTGGCAGAAAGATGATAAAAGGCTTAAAGTAAAAGTTGCTGAGCGAACAGAAACTTGGGTGAACAAAATCTATAAGGATAGAGTCCCCGAAAACACTACAACAACTGCCTCGCTAAATTTTGACTCTTGCCCATTGAGACATCAACACCAACTCCTCCTGCACCTGGCAGGATGGGATCCTTAAGATGATTTGCAGAATAAAATAAGAGCTCCCAAGCTTTAGGCCAGCTTTGCCAGGCTACTATGTCAGCGAGCATGGAGACAGACCAACAAGATTATGGTAGACAGAAGCTGAACGAAAGACAGTGAAGGTAAAAGTCCAACATGGGGAACCATACGAGACACTGTGTGTGGGCCAGGGCCTGTGAATCTGGGAGATGAACTCACAGTAAGGCACAGTGCTCTGCTTGTGGTTGATGATGCTCATTCATGCTGCTACAACCTCTGATGGCAGCTACTGCAAACAGACAAAACATAAATGACAAAGCACATTTTCTCTTCTTCTACCGTTCTATTTGGACACACTCCCCTCCCCTAACGATGCCCCTACTCCTGTCTTTGAATCTTTGGGCTCTCTTGAATCTGGCACAACTTCCCTCGTTAGCACCAGAATATTGTTGAAAACACAAGTCCTCGCTGATCAGGCGATTTGGTGCTTCTCTCTCTTCTGTCCATGTTTTAGAAGAATATACGCCCCCCCCACACCCCACACAAACGATAGGCAAAGTCTACCTTTTAGGACAAAACCTGCACAATACAGCCACACAAACATAACAAGTGTCAGCTCAGTCTGATGTGTTTAGCCCAGGGTTGAATAAGTCAGATCACTTGACTGTGTTCCAGCAGCTGATATAAAATGCATACCGCAGCTTCATACTTGAGGACTCCATGAGTTACTATAACACAGATTTGGATTCAAATAAGGCAAAAAAAAAAACAACCTGGTACATTTGCACTATAACAAAAGAGAAAGCTTCTACAACATAAATTACTAAAATGTTCTTAAATATGTAAACAACTACATTACAACTTACATATATTTGGTGTGATGCAGACATATTTAAATAGAAAGCTTTGTTCTATATCAGCTCTGATGTGGTGCGGCTGATTATTGCACTGCAAACGCTGGAGCCCTATTGCACTTTAGATCTTTTAGCTTCAACCACTGGTCTAATTTAACTTCTGTAACCGTGGGTTACATGTCAAAGGCTTACCATAATCCCTCACATCCTTATGTTGTTCCCTTTTTTAAAAAACAAAAACAAACCATGTGTCCATCCCTAATTTTCATCTCAAGCTCTGTAGAGCAAAGGTGGAAATGAATACAAGGAGACCAGAGATGTCAAGGCAATACTTTCAAAAAGTTAACCTCAGAAAGAGGAAAGCTGGCTAATTGTGCAGGTGAAGTCGATGGTAGAGGCCCCAGAACCGAGAGACAGTTTAGGCCCTCGTAGGCCCCTCCGTTGTCCCAGAAACCTTTTGTACTGAATCCATCATCCTTGAAGTCTGTAGTTGTCTGTAGTTTTAAGTTTTTGCATTCTAGATGCCAGGCAGCCTGGACTCCACATCCCTCCCAGCTGTGTCCCCCAGCAACACATCTGGTTTGATGGACCAGGGTGATGGACAGGCATAGGTTGTTTGAGGCCTGTGTGGGCAGGGATTGTGTAGCTATGAAGGGTGATTTCAAGTTACCAAACAGACCGGGTTACTGGGTTTGTGCCTCTCTCAGTGTTTGCTGAGGTAGCGAGAGGAGTTGCTGGGGAGATTTCAGGAGGGATGGATGGAGTGGAGTGGAGTGGTGTGGTGTGTGTGTGTGTGTGTGTGTGTGTGTGTGTGTGTGTGTGTGTGTGTGTGTGTGTGTGTGTGTGGCGTGCATATGTTTGTTTTTAGGGATTTTAAACAGCAAAGTGGTTTGGGGAACAAAGTGTGTACGTGTATGTGTGTGTGTGTAAATGTGTTGGCATTTGAGTGTGGGTGCACGGAGTGTGTATGGCTATTACTTTATATGTATTTGTGTATGGGGATAAGGTCCAGCATTCTTCTATCCTGGTCACACAATAGTCTTCAGTTCTGTATCTGCATGTGTGTGTGTGTATATGTGTATGTGTATGTGTGTACACATGTAGTGGTCAGCCTCATCACAATTTGTGCTTCCCTGACAGTATGGAGCGATAAAGCTCCTCGTCCAGCTGCGTATAGCGCCCTCTGCTGGAATCCAGGAAGTACAGTTTGTCTGACACTGCGCTGGGGTCAAAGCTGTCCCGACGCAACTCCGTCTTCTGAAACTTAAACGTTCCTAAGGAAGAGACAGAGATTATGTAGGTATTTCATTTAGCCAATTAAACAGCCATTCAGTTCATTTAGAATGACTGAACTTCCCTGTCTTACTGCTTTAAGAAAAACACCAAAACCCAACATTGTGTCAAATTCAAAACCAACTTTTTTCCAAATTGCACAGAAATATGTTAGCCTCTGAAAATCCTTTTACACATTGAAAAGAGCATTTTACCTGTCTTGTTGACCTCCGGAAGGAAGCGGAGGAACACGGGTCTGGCATACGGAGGGAGAGCCTTCTCCATGTCCTTCACAAGCTTCTCCAGGTCAGTGGAGTGAGACGGATCAGCGATGGCTGCCATTCCAGCCTTTCCCTCTGCTCCTGTGCACACAGAAACAAGCACGTCAAGAGGGTTCATTTTGTAGACCACTGAGGTTTAATGTCAAACAGATGCCCTCCTTATGACGTTACACAGGAGGTCACTCGTACACTTCCCCTTCATATACTTCTAGTATCGATGCATGGATTGTAGTAATATATTGTTCTTTAATTTAGCATGTAGGCAGGCTCTTGAGCAATGCTAATGTCCACTTGAAACATCTGTTAGCTTGTGTGTTTATAAAGCTATTGCAGAAAATGACTTCCATATGTTGTCTATGTGATCTGTCTGACTTGTGTATCTTTTGTCATTTGTCACTGTGCATGCCAAACTGGTTTCCCCCTTTGGGGATTAATAAAGTTATCTAATCTAATCACAGCGACTGGAAAGTGGCTTCTGTGATTTTTCTTTGGGGTCACTCAGTCTGCAGAGCCTCAACTACAGCTCGGCTTTATGTGTGATGACATTTCAAACGTATATAGAGTTGGTTTAGACTTGCTCTATATTAACAAGTGCTATGAGATAACTGTTATGATATAGCGCTATATAAATAAAATTGAATTGAAACGGATATCATTAATTTCATGTCACAATAAGTTAGGAGTGAGCCAATATACAGTAGCTGTAATAACTATAATAATTAAACAGTACGGTTATTGTCAAATATCTATTCAGTTTTCCATTCATCTCTCTTTACATATTGCAGTAACCTATTTTAATGACACTCACAGAGAGCAGTCATGATATTTGTGCCATTTGTTTTGGACATATAGAGGAATGACCCTTTAATCTCAAATAAGAACAGATATCCAAGCATGTATATCGAAAGTTTACCTGGTACTTCCACCCCATAGACAACTACATCTTTCATTTCGAGCAGCCTGCTGAGAGTTCCCTCCACCTCAGTCGTTGAGACGTTCTCTCCTTTCCAGCGGAAAGTGTCTCCTGTGCGGTCCTTGAAGTACATGTGGCCGTACTCATCCATGATCAATACGTCACCTGGTGAGTGAGAAGGAGGGTTGAATGATCATATAAAATTTTGTTAGTCAGCAACAAATACAGTGAATAACTCAATAAGTGTGTGTGAGTGTGTGTGTGAGAGGGACTAACCAGAGAGATAGGCACTGTCTCCCTTCTTGAAGACACTCTGAGCAATCTTCTTGTCGGTTGCTGATTGGTTGACATAACCATCAAACCTCCGAAGGGGGTCATTTTGAATGATCCTGCCGACTAGCTGGCCAGGCTCGCCTAGAGAGCAGATATAAGTTGCATTTATGTGAAATCAAATTATCATTTTCACATACAAAGTGGATTGTTTGAGTTTTATCAGGGGTTTCAGAGGGGACTAAATGTGTCTGTCTGTGTGTCTACACTACACTGTATAACACACACATTATAAACGCAATGCTACGCAACAACTTTGAGGGGGTTTGTTGAAGCCTTGTTGTGAGCCTATTAACCTATGAGCTGTGTGTTCAACTGACATACTTAGCCAGTAACTCAGTAATCCACTGAGGTATGCGGGTGGTGCTTTCTGTTTAAAAGTACATTAATCACTATGCTGGTACATGTGTCAGTCTTAGCTAGCCGGCTGATTTATTATTGCCAGTAAGTTGAAAGACAGATGTGTAGATGAAATGGTTAGAATTAATACAAGCTGCCAAAATGATGGGGATGGGAATATATAGGAGCTGGGTATGCTCCTGAGGTCTGCTTCTGCACCACCCTTCTGCATGATATTTAAGCTTATATTTAAGGTTGATGTTTAATGTGTATACAGTAAACCTACCAGGTTTACAGGGAATGCAGACGCCATCAGGTCCTCTAATGAGCTCCATGGTCTCTTCATCAACCCTCACCAGTCTGATGGGGTAGATGAAGGGCAGAATCTGACTGTTGAAGCCGCATGCTCCAACCTAGCGCACAGAGAAAAAATACAAACAAAATTAAAGCTGCAAGCAGCGATGCATGGGTGGGGATACTGGTGGGATGCGGGCTGTGCATTGTTTTCATATATATCTGTAAATGAAAGTGTGGTTGTACGTGCTTGTACAGTGTACTCATATTTGCCAAAATTAACTACACTAATGTTGTGAAGCTACAATGGTTTGGACAGAGTATGTAATGATGATTTTCTAGAAAAATACATTGTGAATAATAAAGGTTGAAAAGAATAGTGCACTGTAGCAAATTTATAGAGTAAATCTATAAATATAGATGTCCAGTATAACGGATTGTGAACTAAAGTGGGCTGGTCCTGGGCTGAAAATGAGTCCCACTCTGGCCCAGCTGGACACCTCCCAAATTTCATACATGTACAGTAGGTGAAACGTGCCACAGGAGATACTTTGTTAAAATTTTGTAGGGGGTGCTGTTGAGCCATTTTTCCACACCCATGCACAAGACACATATACTATATACATTTTCACCACTTCACATATGCAGAGTTTCTTTCTGAGCACCTTTAGCCCCTCAAAAATGCAATTTATTTAGATGCGGAAGAATAATAATAATAATTCCTTCAGTTACAATAGGATTTCTTGCACCGGTTGGTGCTTGGGCCCTAAATATGAACTGTATGAACAACCACAACACTTTCAGTGTGGTGAAGGAAAAATTAAAGGCACACCAGTTCCAACCAGCCAAAAAGCTGCAGTGCTGTGTGTGTCGTGTTGTGTTGATGAGAAGCTGCCGACACTGAGAACACAACACGTTTTTAGAATAAAAGAGTGTTTAACATGGAGAGGATTTTAGAGCGGTACAAAAGAAAAGCCTTTGAACATAATGTGAAACTCTCTCAGGTGAAAGGACTTGAGTGGGTGGTTGTAGTCTTAAGGATTACAGAGTAGCGTTCGTCACTGCAATGACGCCAATTTATACACTTGGGCTGACAAAGAAAATCGAGGCAAAAAGAGCCTCATCACCATTTCGTTGCAGGACACATTCTCACCTTGTTACCAAAGTTGCCCAGGCTGCAGTTGCACTCTGTGGCTCCATAGAACTCTGCGATCTGTGGGATATTGAAGCGGTTCATGAACTCCTCCCATATGGACTGGCGCAGACCGTTACCCATTGCCATGCGCACCCGATGCTGTCGCTCCGTGTCCCGAACTGGCTGGTTCAGCAGGTATCGGCAGATCTCACCAATGTACTGCACAATCTGGAGGAGAATACAGCAAGATGGTAGTGAGAAAAACATAGTTCAGTGATGAGACAGAACAGAGATAAGAATAGACTAATTACTGATTTAACACCAAGCTTACAATAATGAAAAAGGGCTTCAAAGAGATTAAATGGGGAAAAACATTAAATTGTACAGTATATAATATTTTTTTAGAGAAAGTGACAGGGAAGATATCTTTTCAGCAACACTGTGAGGTTGTGGTGTGCTACTCTGCCCACTAAAGCTGTGGCAGTGAATTATAATCTACATTATGCTTACAGTGCAGTTGTATTTGACACAGTCGTCCCAGAAACGTGAGGCAGAGAACTTCTTTCTGATGACGACAGTCATGCCATGTATTATACACTGGCCCACCCCAACAATGTTACCTATAAACAAAGAAACAGGAGCTGTCAGGGTCACACTGTGCTCACCTCAACATGGAAATAGATAATTTAAAGAAACTGCATCCAACATCTGCTTTCTTTAAAATAGCACACATTATACCTGATCTTGTTTTGTCTGTGACATTACATGCACATGCTTATACCCTTTATTTATCTGAGCATGGCTTTTCAGAGATGTTGCGGAGGCATTTGTGCGCCATTTTCAGTTTGTAGCAGAAGTCAAGAACACTGAAGCTACATGTGGGCCAGAAACAACCCATTCAAAAACACAGGTGATCATTTGAAGTTGCTGATTGCCTTCATCCACTATCTTAGGCTGGATGCTGTTTCATCAAGATGAACATTATAAGACATTAAACCGACTGAACGGAGCAAGAGCAGATGGACTTTCTGACATGAGGAAAAGTTGCATATTGCAACTTTAAATGTTAACTTTAAACACACACACACCGCTGTAGTTTTACCTGCAGAGTGGTAGAGTGGAAGACAGTCATACAACACATCATCTGGTGTCATCCTAAAGCCATAATATACCAAGGCTGCCATGCGGTAGTACCTGAATAAACCAAGGTGGGGTGAGGCAGGGCAAAAGAAGAAAGGCAAAAAAAAGTCAAAACAACAAGTTTTATGCATTTCTCTTCTATTCTGGTCCAACAGTATTTATACTACACATGAAAGCTACACGGATCAACCAAGCGAGCAGCTGCAATTCCTGTGTGTCCGTTAGTCAGCTGCACGGCTCCTTCCTACCTGCTGTGCACAACAATAGCAGCTTTAGGCATCCCAGTGGTCCCTGACGTGTAGATGTAGAACAGGCGATCTGAATCAGGCAGCAGAGTGAGACGACATATCAACAACTACATCTGATATTTTAGAGTGTGTAAAAATGAATGCTCTGTCATGTTTGAATATGCATTTTCAATTGACTCTTTTTTAAATAAACATTCCTTTCTGAGTAGCCGTGCAGGAGCAATGCTTGGCTTTGATCCTTAATTACAGCACAATTCACAGTTTTGATTGAACCCCTTTTTAAAGATTGTGAATATTAGTCCCTTTTTTCTCAGGGTTACAGTGAAATGTGTGAGCAAAGTTCTTTTTGCTTTTCTTTTCAGACCAAAGGTTTCCGAATCCAGATGTATACGAAGTAGCTCTTTATTTAGTTGAGAGGTCCCTGGCATCACAAAGGACCCATTTGTGTTTGGATTTTGCTTTCCTGCTTAGAACTGGTATTATCTGTAATTAACTCCAATCACTGCTAAACAGAAGAAATACACTTATGAGCTCTGATACAGAGCAAGAGAATTCTATCATGCAATTTTGGTCTATATAAATACAATTTACAAGACTTGATTATAAATACTGTGGATTCAATTCATTCTCTCTTAGACTCTTTGTACTGTATACAGGTTGCCTTAGAAACAAGCAATCTCTCTGGTGATGAGTCATCAGCAATTACCAATAACACAGTAAAAAGAGAATTCTGGTTGGTAAGCTTGTCTCTCATTTAGCTTATCAGCATCATATTATTAATTAAACAAAAGGCTTTAAAAGCTTATGTCTGGTTCTGTATCTATTTGCAGTCATAAATATATTAAATAGAATTAAATTAACTTCTTGGAACAAACTATTAACAGCATTGTGAAACTCTGATCTGCACTGGTTATGAGAGGTGTGATGGACATGGTGTTCTCACCGGTGAAGCTGCGTTGCGGCCGGCTTGGCAGATGAGACAGGGCACCATCCAGCAGGGGCTCTAGGCACTCGGTTCCCTGTGGGACTCGTTTGGGGTCCCAGTCTCCACAGCAAAACATCTGCACTGCCTTCCCCATTGAACTGTGGATCTCACACACCGCTATGAGTGTAAGAGAAACACATTACAGGAAATTAGATTAATTTCATCATCCCAAGTTGCAAGTGGACTTTGTGGTGATTAAGTGTGGAGTGATTTGTATTATTCTGGACATAAGAAAGAAGGAAAGATGGTGCAATAGCAGACAAGGGAAAAGGGAGATACAAGGGAGAGAGTAGGTTAAAATAACGTTGGGTGTCAGGTGGAAGGTGGGGAAAAGAGAGAAAAGACAGGAGAGAGAAAGTGCAGTGTGACAAAAGTGCAAGACAGTATCAATAAGTGACTGTGAGCGAAGCAGACAGAAGGAGAGAAACAACTCACATTTCCCCCTAAAAAAACACAAGACCATGCATCTTAATTTAAAAGCCTTATGTCATGCTGGCTCAGTACTAATGCTACTGGCTCTACTTTGGACTTCTCAGTAGCAAAGAGGCTGCGTTTCCAATTACTTAAAAGGCATAAAGCACATGACAAGTTTAAGATCCAATACACAAGACTGTTCCATCAGTCACAGGATGAACAGCTCAAACCTCATTCACTCTTTATAGCTGTTGAGATCAGGGCTTTCCAGATTGGGCTGGGACCCAAAGCAGGGTCACGAGGAGATTGAAACAGATCCCTAATTTATGTTTGACCACTCTACTGAGCTGCTGCAATTTTACATCATTAGTGCCTCCCAAGTCTAAACAATATGAGGCACATTTAATGATACACTGCAGGTTAGTACATTAGGCATTACACCAGGTACAAACAAATACACACACACACACCATCATGTAATAGTTCATCAAATTTTATTGCCAAGTAAAATTCACAAATAATTGCACACTGAAAGGTTTATCGGCAACTAGATATTAGGTCGAGACCAGCATTACGTGGAACTAAAACATATAGATATTTAATATCTCATATGCTGTAATTATTATCCATTAAATATTTAATTAACAATATCGCTAATTTATAAAAAAACAACATTCACATCAGCTATGTTGTTGTTGTAGTTAATTTCCCCTGTATGCAACTTGTATCTGTTTTACTTGATCAATTATATCACTTATTTAAGAAAATAAGTAATAAACCGCAGTGAATGAGTGACGTGTACACTGTGTGAGTGTTTGTCAAAGCAGCGGATGAGGGGAAACCTAACGGTGTTAACGTAAGCTCACTGTCTGTTGAACTAGACGCCAAGACGGGTAATTGTTGTGGTAAACAAAAGTCTGAAATTTTAGACGGAGATGCAAGAGACAGAGGAAGTAGAAAAAAGATGAAGAGAAAAGGATCAGGGTGAAGGAGGAAATTTTAAACGTCATTTTAAATTTAGCTGTCCAAGTTTTCCTTTTCTTTTTTTACTTTTTTTTAACTTTTACTTAAATATTATTCTGTTCCAAGTTTTATTTTTCTTAACTGCATTTCTGTTTTCTGTAAAGCACGTGGTGCATTTAATATCTTTGTTGTAAAGCACTTTGAACTGCATTTCTTGTATGAATGGTGCTATATAAATAAAGTTTATTATAATTATTTATCAGTCAATTCTCTTCCATGGCCAACTCAGCCCTTGAAGTCTGCAGATTGATGAGAGACTTTAATCCACTTCTCTCATCATCACTCTCCATCCCTTCATTTGGGTCATCAGCCATTTAAAGTGCCATTGACAGATATCCAAGAGACACCTCCTTCAAAACCCATCTATCTTTTATGACCTCTGATGGTTTCTCCCTGCACCACTTACCTCTCTCCTCACAGCGGAAGCATAACGGCACTCGTCAGCATATGTCGATGCTGTACAGATTCTAAAGCCCTCTGAGACAAACTCCAGATTTTCAGCTATAAACTTGACTATGTTGCTACTATAACAAACAGATGCATCCCCCTCCTCCATCCTCCATGCTCTTACCGTCAGTCAGCTCCGAGCCAAACACCACAGCCTTGGCATTGGAGATGGTGACACAGTGGACCAAGGCCTCTAGTCTCAAATTGAAGTTGATTAGCGCGGCCTCCACTCCAATCTTTGCCATGCCAAGCCAGAGGCCCACGTACTGGGACCTGTTCTCCATGAAAAGGGCCACAACATCGCCCTCCTGAGGAGAGAAACAATAACCGTGTCAAACTGTTTGCCATCAGTTGATTGACTGACATTTATTTTTATTCATCGCTAGTCTCTATAAAGAGGTCATGTCCTCCTGGATGGAAACAAAATTTGAGGGCGTTAAACAGTTAATTGTTATCAGTTCTGCTATAACATTGTTTGGAAAGTAAAGCTATTAATTAACCAGACCATCTCTTACCCTCTTTGTAAGAGTACAGCTCAGAAAAAGATCATTCTTTGGATAGACACACTTTTACTTCTTTGTCCACACTTCCACAGAAAATGAATTCATTTTCAAATCAAATGTAATTCTTTGCAGTAGTGCATTTTTAAGCTTAATTGTAATAAAGACATTCTTTTCAAAAGTCTTTTATCCTTACTCTTTATGGAATATTTTGTTTTGTAGACCAGACCTACCTTGAAACCCCGTTCAAGCAGCAGGTTAGCCACTCTGTTGGAGTACTCATCCAACTGTCGGAAGGTCCACCTCTCCCCAGTGCCCTCGAAAATCAGTGCTGTTTTGTCCCCGTAGCGGTGAACTGTTTCAGCAAAGATCTTGGGAATAGTGTTTTTCTGTCTGAGGTGGCGTCCGACATTCATCTTCACCTGCAATAACACACCTGCTGCACTGAAGGAGCAAAAGGAAATATTATTTGAAAAGGGTAAAACGGCCAGATCAAATAACCTTTCCTGGAATGATTCTAAAAGACCACTTGCCCTTTGATGTAAAAGCCAGAAATTAGCCCATTAACTACAAATTGCATATATTGTCGTTACTGCTAGCCATTTTCCAAGGAACACACATTTTTTGATAGATTTCCTAGTTGTACTTGAGTTAAACATGTCTGTTTGGCAGCAAAGTTTTCAATAGAGTCAATATTTGCAACTGTTTTAAGTGCTACTAATTTTCACACTGTGGTGAGAAAATCAGTAGCACTAGTTAGCAGTAGTTGGAAACCAGTCATGTCCTCTGCACAGTGAGTCCATGAATGGCGAGAAATCAAACTAAAAACTTAGAATATTGTTTGGATAATGGTTAACCGTAATAGGCCGTGTGAATAATTTGTAGCTAAGGGGCTAAAATACGCAAAACCATTAGTGCCGTCATTCCTAGTAATTTCATGTTGAAAGAAAATCTATGGTCAACTATTACCTGTACCATGCAAAACGTAACGACACAAGTCATAAAGCATTACGGTTGGGTCCAAGGGGCAAAGTCTCTTTAGATGGAATCTCCTGAGCAGTGTATAAAAGCATCATAAAAATCTATGGAGCCACGTTACTCGTGGCTACATTGTGGTGGTAATAATATATTTACCAGTACACACTGGATTAGTTTCATGTTGGTCCAGATAACCACAATTAATTGTTGAACAGTTGTTTCAGTCATTTCATTAGTACACTTGGCCACAATAAATCTGTTCTAAAGCTCATTCTGTTGCAATAGAGGAGCTACACGAACATAATTTTTATCAAGCTGACTTATTGTTAGCAATGTTGACTTTTAGAAAGATCCATAATAAATCTGATGTTATTAAATTCTGCAATTTTAAATACCCGTTTCTTCTTTCATGGTCATGGGTGGAGTTTCATACTGGCAGCAAACTGCACTGCACCATTAAGGAAAGACCAACCAATTTGAGCAAACACAGATGCTGTCGCCTACTAAAACGACCCAGTGACAATCGCTGGCATTTGCAAGGACAGAAATATGTCGACTGGAGGTTGGATTAGTTTACAAAAAGGCATTAAGGTGTGAACCACAGTGCTTCTTACAGTGTAAATACCCTGTCACAGTACACTACACAATAGGAATTTATGAGTCACTGTGGAAAGGGCATGCTTTGACAGGGTCAGATATAGTGCTTCTTTAACCTTGAGGAGTCCTACATTGTAAATAAATAGACAAATAACTACATTATCAGAGCTGTACATATAGTTAGAGGTATTTGCATCTGAGCAGGTGCACCCAACTAGAAAGCTGAAGTGTGGTAGTAACAGGCCTAAAGAGGAAAAACATTTAGTTATATTAATTCAGCAAAATGTCTTTAACTACATAGCTTGGAAACTGTGATCTTTATCTCTCTAACCAATAACAGAGCAGAGGCCATCTTTTGTATACAATGGGACACAGAAAGGTGTTAATCCCTACAGGTTATGTCACTTTGGCTTATTTCTCATGGAGCGACCATAAGAGGCCATATTTTGCAATTTCCTGTTCTACCAGTACTGGAGCTATTGAGAAAAAAAGGAAGTTAAACACAAACCAATTACCATGGTAACCCCCAACTATAAATGTCAGCTTCAGGTAAGACACTTCCAGAGCACCTGCACCTCCCCCATCCTCTCTATTGTCCTAAAATATTTCAAGCTACCCGTCACGAAACAAAGTTTTGAAACACGCACAACAGGAATATGCAGCAGGTTTTTAAGCACTGCCTGTTAAACTACGCCTGTTGAGGAAGTGCTCAGGTCTTGTGGTAGGTTCTTCAAAGCTGCTCTCAAAGGCGCCAGGAAACATTTTGCAGGGCTGAAGATGTGAGAACACTTTACTTGCACTGTGTTTTATTCCGATTGTGGCTTTTGTGAAACGTGAGCTGATGCATGCTTTTAATAATTAACTTAAGACAACATGAGTCAATATCATTGTTTCGTCAGGTACCAAATGATCATTCTTATTTATAGACCTGCCCTAACATTTTTAATCCTCCTCTGACTTTTCAATGCTATATGGTACAATTTCCATGTCCACCATTTGTCAGAAAGTGTGTTCAAATGTTACATTTGTATTACTTGATGTGCAAATTCTTGTTTTGGCTGACTTCTACTATTTACAGGAACTTTGATTGTTGATATGCCTGTAAGTGTTTGGACAGCGACACGTTCTCTATTGTTTTGGCTGTGTATCCAGTGAATTGGATTGGATTTGATTGGGGGACTTTCAGCTGCTCCTCCATCCATACTGAATGAATTTCTGATTTTAACAGTGCAGTGAAACCACGATATGGGCTACAGTGATCTGGATTTTAACATGCTGAAATTAGAGCTGAAAGTCAGCACTTTACCCTCATAAGCATTATTTCATTTCGGGTCCACTGTTCTGGGGTGTAGAGCCAAAACAACAGCATATTTGTCACTGTCAAAATACTGCACTACATTTCTGACAAGAGACAAGAAAAACAGCAAACGAAAGAATGAACAACATTGAAATTCAATGCCTTTTCTAGGTCTCATTAACACTTGAACTATGCAAACATGTCACGCAACATCCCCATGCTTACTGTAAGTCTCTGCCAACTGTTTTGGCAAAAATCTGCAGGAAGCTCCATCCTCCGGTTCCCAGGTATAAGATCAGGGTGGCCGGGAGAACCTGGTACCAAGGCAAGCCCACCAGCAGCCTCAACACAAACAGCAATGCTGTGCAACACGATAGACGCATCATCCTGAAAGAATGTACACACATAAATAGATACAGATAGTGGCTGCAGACTGGGCCGACTGATCACGAACATTTCAGACCAAACATCAGTGCAGTAGGAGAAAGGTTACATGTGGTTTAAGGAAGCAAAACAACTGTTCTTCATGACGGAATTCAAGCCAACCACTTAGGAATGTTATCTAATACGATTTTGTTCACACATCGGGAGCCCATTAGAGCCCACTGAAAGAACTCTGGTGCACCCTGAGCTTGTAATGAACCACACACAAACATTATCTTAATAAGCAGCTACACATGTGAGTGTAATACATCTTTTCACATGGGCACACGTGATAAAATCTTTCCGGTAACACTTTCTATGACGCCCACTGTATAATTATAATTATAAGAACTCAAATATTCATGCTTTCTAAAATTACATTTAACACAAACCTATTATAAAGCACTTTATAATGACTTATTGGGTCACGTATCATAATACTTGCTGTATACTCATTAATTTTGGAAGGATCATAGTGTATTATAATTCTTAGTTGCAATACATTATATCTATAATGCATTGTAAAGTCAGTTGCAATGCATCATGATGTGATTTTAAGTTTTCGTTTATCTTGCAAGGCTACAGAGACCTTGGGGGAACCCTAACTCCAACCATCGTCTGTGGTGACAGCTGAGAGCAGCATGCATTGACATTGGTGCTAAGTGCCACCAGATAGCCAGAAAGATGATCCTAAAGCAGCAACGGATAGGTTTACATGACTGCTTATTATCTATTCATTAGCCTACGTAGGCAAACACTGCAGGATTGTTATTTCTGTGTATCATTATGGAACAAACAACTAGGCATTTCTTGGGTCCAAGCCCATTTTCGAGAGCCAAGATGCTGAGCAGACATTTATTGCTGCCCCCCCCCCCCCACACTGCGTGATGTGGCTGTAATGGTGATGATGGCTACATCATAGCAAGTCAACACGTCTGCTGCAGCTCAAAACATAGACCGTCTTGCTGTCTTGGGACAATTAGATTACTGCGAGTGCCCCCCACGGATCGACGGGATTTGTCTCACGCGTCAAGGGGAAGCAATGCGTTTAGCAGCCGCAGCAGCAGCCACTTCACACAGCAAGACAAAAAAAAACTAAATAGCTCCATCACACGCTGCTGCTGCTGCACCCGGAAATTTGAAAGGCGCCTAGCATCATATTGCGGTAGTGGAAAGGGAAATGATAGCGAGGTTGAACCCACTGTTGGTTAGACTACGCCTCGCTAACCGTGCCATGTGCGCGTCCAGACAGGGCCTTCGATCGTAACTCGGTTGGGAACGTATAAACACGGGCGAACCTGATGTAGGTTATCATGGTAACAGGCGCGCCTGGGAAGCAGAATGCGCACCGTGTCGCGCGCATTCGGCTTAGTAAGGCAGCGGCTGAACCGTGAGGCGGCGGCAGCAGCAGCAGCAGCCTCTGTCAGGGTGCAGGGACATGCGGAATCTGCAGCCCACGTTCACATCAATTACCTTTCATGGACCGAGAGCCGCCTCACATTCAAGTGTGCGGGCACCTCTCCGGTCCCGCCAGTGGGCCGATCGCTCACAAGGTTGATGGAGGACAATAGAGTCACTACCGGACTCTTTCCCCTCCTCCTAGCGAATAAAAACCGGACCAATCCGTGAGGCTGAGCATCGCGGGAGCGCACACACGGCTCGGGATGTGGCCGGGATGTGGCCGTTTTTGCTTACATACCTTGGACCTTGGTCCACGCCGTCACAGCATGTAGGTGCGCAGAAATCCCCAGACGTAATCGTGTGCGATGCCGCCTTGATCGGCTTACAGGTTAGCCTGGTCGCCCCCCCCCCCTCCTCTCCGCTCGGCTTGACAGAGGCTCAGAGACGGACACACGCACCGGGATCCCCTCCTGTTAACACCACAACGAGCTGCTGCTCCTCTCCTCCGGTCAAATTCGCCTGGCTGTGCGCGTCGACTTCGACCCTTTGACCATCATCCGCTCATTGTCACAATCACCGATATCACGTCGGGATTCATTGTAGCCGATCAGCACGCTAGCAAGCGCGATTCAAAATGACCTTATAATTTTCTTCGCTGCGCCCGCCCACCGCCGTCAGCGTCCCATCAGTGTATCGCGAATAAGCGCTGACGGACGGGGGCCTGGGCCAATGGAGGACGGCGGATTGTGTGTACATCCCATCCGGCAGGGGCGGGGTTTGCGGCACTGGTGAAGAGGAAATGCGGTGCGGCCCTGCCTGCTGACTAGTGATGGCGTAACCGAATCACGTTTGTGACTCAGTTCTTCAGTTCCCGTTCAGTAAAATGCTCTTTTTTTTTGAGTACAATATACAAAGTGGACATCATATACAACCAAATAAACCCTTTCCCAACTGTAATGTTATGGTTAGAAGGTTGATGACATTAAGACATCTGTTTGCTAGCATTAACTGGTAATGTCTAACCTTTGACTTTATAAAAGCAACGAACAGTCTGCACCACAGCAATAATTTGAGTGTGTTGGTAACTGTTTCTATATTAGCTATATGGTGGAAAATATACACGACTTATCTGACTCAATAATACTGACACTGTTAGCCATTTAAAGTTAACATGTGGTAGCTTAACACATAGAATCCCTCGTCTGTTTAGTTAGCTAACTAATGATGGCAATTTTGCTCCACTTGGCACAAAGCTAGTAATTTTAATTACCTAGCAATTAGCTAGCATTAATAAGCCTCGCAACAACATTACTCACTTATTTTGTCAACCTTCTTCAAATCAAACTCTTGACGTCTTCAAGTTTGCCCATCGTGCTTTTGCACCGTTAAGCCTGCGCTTACTATTTGATAAGTTAAGAAGCTCTTCTTCTAAGAAGAAAAAAAAGAGGAATAGGGCCACGTGCAAAATTGTTTATCGAGTTCTGACTTTAATCTCTGAATTAAAAAAACAAAGCAAAAATTTTACACGTGGCCCTAATCCTCTTCCATAATGTCTTAATGCCTTAACTGAGTCTACTGCTCAAAAAATTAAAGGAACACTTTTTAAGCAAAGTATAGCATCAAGTCAATTAAATTTCTGGGATATTGATCTGGTCAGTTAAGTAGCAGAGGGGGTTGTTAATCAGTTTCAGCTGCTTTGGTGTTAATGAAATTAACAACAGGTGCACTAGAGGGGCAACAATGAGATGAACCCCAAAACAGGAATGGTTTCACAGGTGGAGGCCACTGACATCTTTTCACTTCCTCATCTTTTCTGGCTGTTTTTCACTAGTTTTGCATTTGGCTAGGGTCAGTGTCACTACTGGTAGAATGAGGCAACACCTGGACCCTACAGAGGTTGGACAGGCAGTCCAACTCCTCCAGGATGGCACATCAATATGTGCCATTGCCAGAAGGTTTGCTGTGTCTCCCAGTACAGTCTCAAGAGCATGGAGGATTCCAGGAGACAGGCAGTTACTCTAGGAGAGCTGGACAGGGCCGCAGAAGGTCCTTAACCCAGCAGCAGCACTGGTATCTGCTCCTTTGTGCAAGGAGGAACAGGATGAGCACTGCCAGAGCCCTACAAACTGACCTCCAGCAGGCCACTGGTGTGAATGACTCTGACCAAACAATCAGAAACAGACTTCATGAGGGTGGCCCGAGGGCCCGACATCCTTTGGTGAGCCCTGTGCTCGCTGCCCGGCACCGTGGAGCTCGATTGGCATTTGCCATAGAACATCAGAATTGGCCGGTCCGCCACTGGCGCCCTTTGCTTTTCACAGATGAGAGCAGGTTCACCCTGAGCACATGTGACAGACGTAAAAGGGTCTGGAGAAGCCGTGGAGAATGTTATGCTGCCTGTAACATCGTTCAGCATGACCGGTTTGGTCGTGGGTCAGTGATGGTCTGGGGAGGCATATCCATGGAGGGACGCACAGACCTCTACAGGCTAAAAAACAGCACCTTGACTGCCATTAGGTTTGGTCGTGGGTCAGTGATGGTCTGGGGAGGCATATCCATGGAGGGACGCACAGACCTCTACAGGTTAGAAAACAGCACTTTGACTGCCATTAGGT
>JAVQJF010095000.1:0-20309 GCA_036023855.1 Gadopsis marmoratus
TCATTAACCAGACTGCTTATCCCGAAGGGTCGCAGGGGGGGGCTGGAGCCAATCCCAGCTAACATTGGGCGAGAGGCAGGGAAACACCCTGGACTGGTCGCCAGTCAATCGCAGGGCCATTTCCTAAATGTTCTTCATATTCTCCTGGTTAATTTAACAATATGATAGGTTTAGGTTGTGCCCAACGGTTTTGATTATTTCAACTTAGTTTATGAGAAATCAGGTTTTCCCATCAGCTTGGTATGGCACACGGCACACGGCTCTGGCTATGATAGCATTTAGCATGATAGCCGCAGTCATCATTGCTGTGGAGAAGAAGCTAGTCAAAGTCGCAAATCACAGCTGTGGCAAATTGAGAATTGCTTCATGGACACAACGCTGTGACATAGTTGATTAATCCATCTGACATCGAGCCAGAAGCTGAAAGTGAATCCATTCAACCTGCTGATTGTTTTATCAGGTTTCTAAAGAAGCGTTGCTCTTTAAGATTCAGCTGGCCGTTAGCAGTGCATTCACGGAATTCTAAGCTAGGGTTGATGATGCTCCTTGGGAGCTTAAAGTCAGCTTTCCACCCAAATGTTTTTTTGACGAAATTTCAAGAAAATCTACAAAAGAAAATGCTAATTAACATGCATTTCTTCCATCCACTACCCCGTGAATATTAGGAGTTGGTTCATAGAGATAATTAAGTTGAGAATTAAGTAATGAGATGACATAATTAAAACAGCGCCAGTCAAACCTCAAACGGGGAATAAACATGTAGATGGAAATTCTCAGTGTCAGTTAGCTTTCTTACTGATTAAGTATGCCCAAATTCATGATCATCCAAGCCTCCATATAAGTGCTCCAACTGCCAGTCACCTAACATTGTTTATGCAGGAACATGACTTAAATGCATATAGATTTGGTATTATTATTATTATTATTATTATTATACATGCACATAGATCATGTTCTTTGAGTTCTCAGTGGATTCCACACAGTGTTGGAAATGTTCCACATGGATCCTGATTCATGCTGATTCAGTAGCGTTGCACATTCACATTCATCATGTTGAGCCTGAGGCCGAAGGTCTGTTCTGCAGTTTGCAATCTGGGGATTTAACCAAAGATCCTGCCATGTTTTTGGTGCTCTCTTGCAGCACAGATAAAGTGAATCATCCTCAAAGATTTATCATTTTAAACAACAATTGAAAACCTATTTATTCAGCATTGCTTTTAACCAAATGTCACTCTTCCCATGTCTGGTTTTAAATGTTTTTATGTTGGACTTGTTGTATTTTTTCGTTCTGCTGTTTTGTTTTTTCCCCGACATATTTTATTGGTTGTATGCCTTTTTTTTTTTGTTTCTTTCAAATACTTCATTGTCCCTGACATACATGCGTTTGTTATTTGTTGTTTCCCGTTGTTGTTATTTGTTGTTATATTTTTATTTCTTACGTTATGATTATATTTTATTCTATTTCATTCTTTTTTCTTTACACTCCTTTCTTTCTTCTCCCTCTTGTAAAGCACTTTGAGCTACACCCCCTGTATGAAAGGTGCTATATAAATAAGGTTTATTATTAATATTATTGTTATCATGTGTGTGAGGGATACACCTGGTCAGCAGCAGGGTGTAGGTTTACTGTGGTGTTTAAACGAGTTTTGGGATTTTATGACAAATCCTGAACCTGCTATTTTGCTGTACAGGACAAAAGCCACAAAACAACGTTTGTCCTCGGTTCAACGTCAGCAGTAGGAAAATGAACAAGAGAGAAACAGCAAACATCAAGACAAGGAAAGAAAAAGAGAGGAAGAGAGGAAGAGGGAAAGGGGAGCTAGCTCGCTAGCTCAGTGCTCTGGCAGGGAGGCAGAGTGTTCTGGACAGCCTGGGTGAGAGCCGGAGTTTCTGGCCCGGACAATGGGACAGCAGCCAACGCACACACATGCATGCACACAAACACACATACATACAAACAGACATGCATACATACCGTATGTACAAATCGTGCATTTTCTTTACCATAACGCTGGCAAGTCGTTGTTTGGTCCCCTGTCAACAAGCAGATAGTTGCAGTCATGTGATGATCCTGCAGGGTGTGTGTGTGTGTGTGTGTTCGTGTCGGAAGTGTTACGTTCACAGTCTCAGTAGGTGAGCTGTTGGTCTGAGTTCTCTGAGTTTCCCTCAACCATCTGTGGCCCACACACACACACTCATAAGGAGCACAGATTCACACACACACACACACACACACACATTCTCTTTCCTAGAAAAACTCACACTCACGGATCAGCAGCTCACCTGTGGAGACTGAAAGCTTCTGCTTCCTCTCAGGGAGAAGATGGGCAAGCTTTGGCACACACACACACACACACACACACACAGACACACACTCCTAGCTTTCTGACTTGTGTTGCAAAGCAAGCAAGAAGAGGTAAACTGTTGCACAAAGTATGGAAAGATGTGTGTTGACAGCTGGTGACAGTCTTGTCATTTAAATCAAATGATTGATTTTTTTTTTTTGACTCAGAACTTGCCTGTCTTGACTTTGGACTTGAGTGCTAAGACTTGAGCCTTCCTCGTGACTTGTAAAACAATGACGTGGCCCGACCTCGGCCATTTGGTGCCGCACAGTTAGCTTACAGTATGTTTATCAGAGCTAGTTTGCTGAAAACAGCTGCCTGCTGTTAAATTGTGGGCCGCAATAAATGTTATATAGGATTTGATCTGAAATCTATTTTGTCTTCAGTTGTTCAGATGTTTTGCTGATAGACAACACTGCTTAGTAAATGTATTTCTGCAATTCAGATTACTGCAGTTCAGTAGTTTTCAGTTTTCCATGTTATCCACAGAAAATAAAAGGATTTTTACTTAATCAAGGGATATATGAAATTATTTATGCCACATGTTTGGTTCTCTGTGATTATACTGTGAGTATAGTAATATATTGATATATATATTATATACTCTTTAAAAAAAGTTATAATTCTCTATATACATACATGTTTTTACACACATCAGTACATGATCTTGTACAAGTTCTTAGGCAGGGTGTTTCTTCTGCTCCACCTACAGCATTAAATTCTAAACTATAGAGCTTGTAATGACATTCGTTTTTCAGTTTGCCTGGCGCACACACAGTAGACACGCACACACACATACTTGACAAAATATGTGTAAAAAGAAAGTACCTATACAGCAGCCTCATTGACTGATGGCAACAGAGGTGTTCAGAATAATTAGCGTTGCCGTGTCAAACGGATGTCTCTCTGCAAATTTACAACTTGTGGACTAAACAAGTGAAGAGTGAACGTGAGAGGGAAGGTGAGAGCAGTGACGGAAGCTGAAGAATCGAATCCCAGGAACAACACTGATCTGTGCCGTCCACTTCAAATCTACCACGCTGTCCGTCATCTTGTTGTCACGATGCGTAACGAAAAGAGGTCGGAAAGCAGACAGATTTACAATGCGGGAATACTTTTTTGTGCAGCCTGCAGTAACGTGACCTGAAACAACCTCATCCGTTAAATTTCATCTTAAAACGTTCTTCATCTTGATCTTGTGGGCTCATTTGTGCTGAGGCATCAGATCAGCTTTGGCATGATCCACATAACACACCTGTGAATGCAGCATCCATAGGGTTCTCTTACTCCACAGGCAAGTACGTCTCACAGTGGTGCAGAGCAGGGACATGCTAGCTTTACACATGCTCGCGCTCACACACAGAGACCATATGCTCCATGCTGTAGCAAGAGTTGTCCGGTGTCCAGCTCTGTAGAGCGTCACAACCAGTGCTCGGATACATGCCAGAGGTCCTCCCTTCCTCATCACCTGTGCGTATCTGACTTCATTCTGTCTCGTGACAAATGTCCGTTCAGGTTAAGTCACTTGGTTGATTTTGGGGATAGAGATCATGGTCACCGGGTCAGTTCTCCTGGGCCCTGGGTCAAGGGAGGTCCCTCAAACCTTTAAATAATCTGCTGGGGGCTTTTGTCCACAAGCACCGACGAAACCAACGTTGACTGTAAGAGAAACAAGCCTGTCTCCTAGAGATTTGCTAAATTGTTTCCCCAAACACATTGTAGTGACAGATGTAACCGCTGCCTGGATTATGCTCAGAGGCAACGTTTTTTGTTTTGTTCAGTGAATGAAGCGCTACATTGATCTACCACACCAGCGTCACAGAGAGGTGGTCTGGGGGGACGGTGAGGCGTGCAAACCACCGGACAGACCCAAACTCCCATCTGGGGTTAGAGTTAGGCAACAAAAGCACTTTCTTTCTTGTTTGGGAGAGATTGTTGGTTTGAAAAAGGCATAATGTTTCCTTAAAAACATATTTGCTGTTGCAAAATTGGTTGCGTATAAATGTGTTTTTAGGAGACAGGGTTGAGGAAAAGAGATGAAAGCCAGCAGTTTCCTTAAGAGGTTTTACAGCATTATAACAATATTACACCACTTGCACATTTGCTTCTCACAGACTGCAATCATTAGTTGCACGGCCACAAGTTTTTCATTGTTCTGGTGGAGACGTCTTCCTAAAGAGGCTGAAAGAGGCTCCTCCTCCTCCTCCTCGTACAAAGGTTGGTTGTCAACCTAACCTTTGTCAAGACATCCAAGAATAGCCTTTTGAATCTACTTATTCTCCTCACAATTGGGTATATAAAAAAAGATCTAGACTTAATCAGCTCATCAACCAGACTGAAGAGAGAGGGGCGGGTCCAGGGCTGAGACAAAGAAAGGAGGAAAGAAAAAGAAGAGGGTAAGGAAGCAGGGAGAGAGACCAAAGGACCAACTACGAGGAAAGACAAAAGACTGCACCAGAATAACCCAAC
Organism: Gadopsis marmoratus; assembly: GCA_036023855.1. Lineage (NCBI taxonomy): Eukaryota > Metazoa > Chordata > Actinopteri > Centrarchiformes > Percichthyidae > Gadopsis > Gadopsis marmoratus. Next base: position 4,815 of record JAVQJF010095000.1, read on the forward strand.
TAATTTTATAAATATAAGAAATATAAGAACTAAACCTTGATTTAAAAAAAAAGGATATTCAAGAACTGCAGCAGCATGAAACTTACCAATTTGTTACCCTGCCACTGAGCAATTAACACATTTTTATTTTGAGTGTCATTTACATGATGTGTCTGGATCTCAAACAGAAACAGGCAGTGGACAAAAACACAGACAGACAGATAAACAGAAACAGTCGTGTAACTCCCAGCATGTGTCTCAGAGGGGGCAAATTATTTTCACTCAGCGACACCTAGGTAACACACTCACACACACCTTAGCCGAACGCGCACAGGTGTAAAACACCACATTCATTATCTAGTGTGATGTTTATTTGCAGTAACACACGCAGCAGAAGGCCGCAGGGGAGTGGAGCGGCTTATAAGTCCTGAGAGACCAACGACACGGGGATGTACAGTGTGTTACTACACCTCTGAAACACCCCGTCCCGGCCGGCGCACCACACTTTCCCTGTCTCCAATTTTCACCTCAACATGCTTGGCATGAATTTTTGGAGGTTGGAGGTCAGTTTCCCCAAGGCAAAAGAAAACCATCAGAATATAATTTTATTTTAAGCGGCACCCCGCCCCCCCCAGCTTTAGTTTAAGTACATGTGTGTGCGAGGATGTTTGGGAGACGTATCATGAGTGCGCGTTAAGAAAAGACTGCTACCATCATTTGTAAAAATAAAAAACCCCAATAAACCAAACATAGCCTTCCAAAAAGATGCCTCTACAGTTTCAATTTAAACGACACTGTTAGCTTTAACAATGTGGAAATGCTTCATTTAAAACCAGGTAAAATGGGGTTGACAGTGTAAACACTTCCAAAAAGAAGATGCTGAAGCCACTAAACCTCCCAAGTGGGTCACGTTAAGGTTCATTGCAATTAGCAGTACAGTCATCCGTCCCCTCTTTGTCTTCACATCCCTGTTGGTTTGATTACACTTGGAATAAAAAGGGTGCCAGTTCTCTGAAACAGGTGCAGAGGTTTATATTTAGAAATGTTTGCTCCACGTTGTGTGTTTAGATAAACGACCAACCAGTGGTTAACTAGTTAAAATGTGCGATTAAATGCACGCGCTAAGGAACACACTGCTTTATAGTGTCATGCCCGGCCTAAGACAGTGACTCCCCTCTTTCCCAGCACCAGGATGTCCAGCACCACCACAGATGCAGTCCTAACAGAAATGATTTATTCATATCCCAGGCTACAGTTGGTGTCAGGGAGAGAACTGCCAAAATAATAAACACAACAATCTATGTAAGCCAGCTACATTACCTCATCCAAATGAACAGAAATGAAATACAGGGATCTTACCTACCTCCCAAACACCTAACAGGAGAAAAACATGGTATACAAACAAACTGGCCTCTCCCTTGCAACTACCCGGACTGCAAAAGCTCGACACATTAACTCTTAGACAACAAATGGAGTCCAATAAAAAGCATAGTCTGGTTGGGAGTCAGGCAAAGAGAAGGACGGGTGCCATTTTTAAGTTAGGCGCCGCCATCAGTCTCCCGTCCAATCACCTGTCTGCATCTGAAACAGCACAGAAATAGGGAAACACGGAATAGGGTGAACAGCACCACCCTCAGGCAGGGATGGCACCAAAATCACAATCACCCTCAATACAAAAACACATTATGACCCAAGGTGATTAGTGGTGACTTAGTGTAAAAAGGTTTTTTGATCACTGGATACACAGACAGGGTCTCATTTCAAGCACTATTTCAGTCTCCTATAACAGCGGTGTGTGTGTGTGTGTGTGTGTGTGTGTGTGTGTGTGTGCGTGTGTGTGATGACGAGCAGTGGGTGCAGTGGACATCAGGCCTTTCTGACTGAGCCTTGTCCTCACATCAAGGCTAAAATAGCTCTCCTCTCTCTTACAAGCAAACACACTCACTCACTCTCTCTCACACACACACACACACACACACACACACACACACACACACTCTCTCGCAGAGGGTAGTGAAGGAGACAAAGAAAGTGACCAGAGATAAATAAAAAGAAAGATAAAATAAGGACACACAAACACACACACAGCACCGTGTGGTACCAGGCTGATAGAGTTAACCACTGAGCTGATTGAGTTTCACTGACTTAATGCTTCCTATGCCCCCATCATCATCTACCATTAGCTCCACACACACACACACACACACACACACACACTGATTTTATAATTCTGTTTTCTATTTAGTTTTATTCTATTTTCTCTGCTCCATTCTTTTTCTTCTCTCCCTCTCTCTGGCTCGGGGAGGAGGTTGGTGTTTGGTAGAAACCCGACCTCTGGGGATGCTGAAGTGTTCTGGGACTCTGCCGAAAACAGAAGGAAGGAAGCTCTGTGTGTGTGTGTGTGTGTGTGTGCGCGCACCCAAAGAACAGAAGGAGGCTGCTGCCTTTATCAATTTTTGATGGGTTAGAAACATGTTGATGGTGAAACCAACCAACAAACTGAATGTGTACTATCCGTGACACAAACAGCAACTTATAATATACAGCAGGGCTGACAGAGTTGCTGGAGTGACGGAGTGCAGGGTTTATGGTAAATGTGTTTTTTGGTTTGGGAAGCATTAGCAACAGTGACACTCAAATCATTGTCACAGTTTGGTTTTTCTAAAAGGTATCCATCCCCATGGAAAGTCAAGAAAGCAATCTCCCCCCCTATCATGTCATTACATGTCTACCGACATCCAGTCAATTTCAGTGTCTTCCTGTATTTGGTTGTGTTGTCTGTGTTTGCAGCACGTTTTGTTAAGCTGCAAACGTGTTGTCAAATTGGTGAATGTGTTTCTCGGTCTGTCCGTTTTATTTCTTTGCAGCAGTTTCATTTGATTTTTTTAGGTGTTTTCTTCATGTGCTTTGTCTATTTGCGTTGAACTCTCAGGTGCACTGTGCAAAGTACCTGCGTGTGTATCACAGTACGTGCATAAAGTACACCGTTATTGTATTGTTCTCTATTTCACTGAATTGCATTTAAAGTATGCACAGCTGTGCAGCGTACTGTAGCAAGTAGGGAAACCAGTTTCCCGAACCCAAGGCCCCTTTCGGCTTTCTGAGGTGTCCTTGACTTCTCGCCTGATCCTGGCAAGATGTTCTGTAACTGAGCCGAACCGCTGACCTCTCAAACATGGAAAGATAAATCTCCTGTGGGGAGTATCAAGCACAAGCCAAAGGTTACATGATTCATGAACTTTGTTGGGGGGGGATATTCTCTGCACACCCTTTTGATATCATTATTGCATTGATGAGTTGCATTGTGTAATGCAGTGCAGCGCTGCATTTCTGGGAGCTACTAACACAGTCGGTTTTCTTTGTTGTGTGTGCTTATGGGGTTCAATGAATCACAAACATGGATGTGCGCAAATGAGTGGGCATGAAAGCAGGTGAGTTTTTAAGGCATTGGCTGTGTCTTTCTCATGCTGTTGTGACTTAAAGAAAGTTCTCGTCCTCTGTGACATAGCACACACACAATTGTACACTGTCTGATTTGGGGCAATGACATTATATTCAGAAAACTACATAAATAGAGCTGCAAAATGGGATGAGCTGCTGGTTCCAGAAGTATTCTGCCCCACTGGAAAAATTCACATTTTAAAGTTTTCTTTTTAATGATGTTCTCAATGTTCCTCAAAATTGAAGTCTCCTGGATAGTTTTATGATACTATAAATTTATGCTGTGGTCGTCAGTTTTAATTATAGACACGAGCCTCATCCTTTGTTGCTATGGAGAAGAAGCTCCATAAGAAGGCTCCGTTGTTGCAGGTGGGAACAAAACACGGCCTCCTAGTTGATCCAAATCCAAAAGTGACCAAGTTTAAAGCTTTAGTGTTTTATTAGGTTAGCGCATGTCGTTATCTGTAGCTTCCACTCAGCATTTACAAACAGAATTTTAAGCTTGGTGACTGGCTGTGACTTACCAAAGTTGCTTTGACTTTCTCTCAAAGATCCAGATATTTTATAACACAGTTGCTCGTCTTTTGTACTGATGATTCAACAAGATAGACTTTTTTGCCTGTCCAAGCCTCGGAGGTCACCTACTGTACCAGTGTCTGAAAAGAAAATTAATGGGACTGTCAGGCCCCGTCAGCACCACAGTATCAACTGTTCAACTTTTGTTTCCATCTCCATAGTTACGATGAGTGTGTTGGCCCAGGCTCGACTCAGCTCTACATGCCTACAGATGACCCGCCTCCTTACTCCCTATTGGACCCCTGTCAGAGAGGGCCAGAGCAGGAGGAGCAGCCTATCTACACCAGTCTGGAGCCTTCTCCGTACTGTGGAGAGACCTCGGCCGGTGCAGCCTGGTTCTCCCCATCTGACTACCCGCTGGGACTACAGGAGCAGGGGCGTCAACACATCGCATCCATCTCCTTCCCGCTGGAAGCGGCGCCGCCTTACGAGTCAGTGTTGGCCGACAACGGCCAGCCCCTCCCTCTCATGCCATGTGACCTTTACAAACACCAGTCAGAGAGAGGGGATGACGGCAACTCCCAGCAACAAGGGGCGAACCAGATCGTGTAGGACGATTAATTTGTTTCTTTCACCTGCACTGTTGGTTGTCCCCAGTTGAATTAAACAAACACCTGTTGGGTACAAAATGGCTGTTCAGAGCAGCTGTGATGCCAAACAATGGACACTAATGAGAAGTACACATCTTCCACACAGTTGTTAACACCTAATAAGGCTGAAAACCTGTGGACGCCTCCATCTCAGTGGACTGAAATGCATCCAGGACTCCAGATTTCCACAGTTTTAACTGCAGGTTGTGCCTGGACAAAATAAAAACTCACTAACTGCGTTGTACTGTAAAGTTTCTGGAATGACAGCTTCTCCCATAAAAGGTTTGTCGTCCCAATGTTGCTCCCTCGGACAAAGACTCTCCGTCATCTTGTCTAGTTCATGTTTTGACTGTTATATCTCTCTTTCCTGAATGAGGACTGCTGCAGGAGTCATGTTGGAAGTTCAGACATCTACATCTATCCATCATACTGACCATGACGCCAAGCTGACTTTGTCTATAGAAGAAAGACAGTGTAAACAATATTGATGTGGTATTTAGTAGTGTAGTTTAAGGTATACACAAGCACACAGAGTGCCACCCCCCCCCCCCGTCTCCCATTTCTTTTGGTATGATCCTCACCTATCAGTCTACTTAAATGATGTCTTGGATGAAAGTATGCTTGCCACTTGTGTTGTGTGCGGCATCCCCAGCTACCAGAGCACCACTGCTGATTTCCAGCCTCTGTAGTGGGAAAACATTTAGAGCAGTGTGCTGTTCTGTAGCTTCCAGTGTGGTGGCAGTGTCCCAGAGGTTAGAAGAATGACTTTGTGGTAAAGAAAAATGCTTGTGACCATAGACTAATTAGGAAACTACTACCCTTTCCAGCTATGTATGTCATGCCTTTGAGCAAGGCACTATGATGATGTTACGGACGTCATTATATTATAAATATCTGCATCACCGGAGAGGGGTTTTCAACTTGTCCGCTGTTGTGCAAATGGTCATAACTCTTTCTATCAAGGGCTCTGGTTTTAATATCAATTCCACAACTGGACCGAAGCAGCAAAATGTAGCTCGGAGCCCTCCTGCTGATGAGGCTGGGTTGATGCAACAAAGGAGTTACACATTAAACTGTAGACGTTAACACACTGCTCACTGGAGAAATGGATGCTTCTGTCTTTGTCTTTATCCCTCTGTTTCACTCTCATGAAAGAATTAACTTGGCTTGAGCCATCATGCAGGTTCTCTTTTCCTTATTGCGCTGAAGGTGTAGCCTTCCAAACAGCTTCTCCGTTAACCTGCAGCAACTGGATCGTGTCCGGTAAATCACGTAATTCATCAGATTGCTAATTAAGGAACGAGACTGATGTTAATGCCTCTACAAGATGAAGTATGTTAATGTGTGAAGCAGAGATGTTAACAGCATGACAGGAATGATAATGTATACTGTTATATTTTCAATATTGATTCATCTTCGGAAATATTTTCTTGATTCATTGATTCATCCTTTGGTCTATCAAATAGTCGTGAAATTGTGAAGAAATCACAACACAACATCTTAAAATTGCACCTGAATTCTGTATTTAGGTTGGCCAAATGTAGAAGCCAACACAGTCTTGTACAAAGCTTTTGTTCAAATGCAGCAGTTGTGCATTAGAAATTGAATTTTATGGGCGAAAGTAGATGCATCTCAGGAACATTTAGGCTGAGCAGCTTTGCAATACAGTGAGTACATTCAATAGTCATTTATTGTCATTGCAGTGAGTAGAAGGGCAGAAGTGCAGTGGGGTTATAGCGAGAGTTTATCTTCCATTCTGGCATCACAGCTTCTTGTCCCGTGTTAGTCATCAATGCATCATAACTACAAACTCTTCCTGACGTTTACCAAGAGGTTTCTGTTACTTAACCTTAACTATAGCTCAACTATACTTTAGTTTCATTTTGTGCATAAGTAAATAAGTGCACGAATGTCCGATTCATAGTTAAAAAAGCATATTCCAGGCCACATTATGTGCGGCCTTAAAAATTTAAACAATCTATTCACCGACGTTGGTGCACAAGAGCTGAATACCTCCACTGTGGCCAACAGAGACCCCGTTACATCACGTCAAAACTCTTTGTGTTTTAGATCATTTATCACATTGTGACAAAGACAGAAGCAAAGGAGGAGCGTTTGGATATTAGTTGTGTCGCCATTTATCACCAGTTATTGAAGCAGGAAGTCGTTTGAGGCTGAGCTTTAATGACAAGGCAAATGTTATTTATAATTTTAGAATAATGATATCCAGATTGCGTTTGGGTTTTTTTTTTTGTATCTTGTTCCTTAATTTAGACACATGGTCCTTGTGTGACATTGTTTTTGTGTCAAAAGATGTGCCTATTAGCTCTCAGACTGTTAGCTTCAACATTGTAGCCGTTACACAATATTCTCAATGCAACTGACCCACTGCTTTGCACTGTTACATGTTTGGTTATATCATGAAGTGTTAGTTTACTGGCGTGGTATGGGAGGTGTTCTCATCAATTGAAGCCCCCTGTTAAATAAGTTGACAGATTTTTATTGAGGGAAACGCTGTTGCTCCAGGAGTCAGCTTTGTGTTGTCATTTGCACAACTGACATCCATAGTTTAGTGTATTTAACTGCTTTTAACTGACGACCATTCGGACTCATGAGTTTGTCAATTTCAACACAAATCTTGGCAAATCTTTTGATTATATTGTGATGAATCAACCAACTGTAGAGTCGCTCTTTGCTCTTTAAAAGCTGATTGTTTTTACTCCTTTTCTTTTCTTGCCACGCCGTGCTTCCCCTCCATCCATGTTCATCTTTCTCTCTCCCTGTCGCTCTCCTCCTCGCTCACTCGCTTTCTCCCTGCAAACGTCAGGGATTCTCTAGATAAAAATGTAAAAATGTGCAGAGCCATTTACTTTAAATTCAACCAGTTCAAAACAAACAAACTGCCATTCATCCGCTACTAATTAACCGCTCATTTTCAGTTTCTCGTCCAGTCCACATGACGAAATATTTTATTGCGCCCTAGATTAGATTAGGGATTTACTGACAATTCTGTAAAGTGTTGTAATTAGAAAAGTAGTTTCATGAGTCATGAGTCAAAAAGAATTCTTGTGGTGACCAAGGAGTTTTTGCATGTTTGACGTTTTCAAAGTACACTAGATGTGAACGGCATTAAAGGACCTCACATCTAATGTAAACACTAATAGTAGTAAGAGTAGAGTTATTCCAAAAACAGACAGAAGGATTGTCCTGCTGATGTTTTCAAGTACAACCAAATTTCTCTGTGCTCTTTTGGAGTAACACTACTCTTATATTCAAAGTGCGTTGTGAAACTCCACTCCTATATTTTAGACACATCAAAGGATGAACTTTGAATAAATTCCACACATTTTAACAGGACGTTTTTCTTTTCCAGTGACTTTTGTTTTTTCACTTTTGTTTCTCCACTTAAGTCCATGTACAAGAGATATTTTGTTGGTGCGGAAAAACCCCATTGTCAGTCAGACAATGATTTACACAGAGGATCTAAAATATCGATCAAATGAAATAACACACCCACTTCCAAAAGCCCCATACCCTCCCACATTGCTCTCCATTCAGCCAGTATTCATTATAACATTACATGGATTTATGTGTTCTACATATGTAAACAAATTCCCATCTATGTACAGTATGTTGAAAATACACATCACAGGTCGTCCCATCTGCCCACGCAAATGTAGAGCTTTACACAGTGAACACGAACTCAGTTGCGCCATCGCCCACCAGAGGGTGATGCAGAACTACAATGTGACATTCAGCTTTTTTTACACACCTATTCAAGAATAATCCACACACACAAAAAAAATCTCTCAGTTTGAAAGTGTGATCCTGGACGCTGAATAACACAGCGAGGTCACCTGGGTCTACTTTGCCATGTTTGTGTAAATTGAGGAGTATTTTAATGCTTTGTTAGATTAGAGGAGGAGCAAAATGTAGAGACCATCAGGGTTGTCAGTATTATAGTATTTATGTCTTACATGTGTATCACTTCCCATCTCTCTCCTCTCTCTCTCTCCTTCTTTCTTATACAGACTTCGTGTATATATTAGGAACTGCGGTCAATAATGTTTCTTTATGTTCTGTATTAGAGATTTTATTAAGTATTTTCTTCTGTAGAGATGACTGAATAAATCTGAACTCTTATATGAATCTGAGTGGCTGGTTTTGAGCATCGACTCGATCAGTACAACGGGGAAGACAAAATGACAATTACAGTACTGTGTAAGTATCACATTCAAAAGAGTTCTGCTAACACACTATTTAGGATTTTAAATACTGAGTCTGTCATGTTTCCAGCAGGTGGAAAATCTAAATTCACAGGTAACACATACAGTTTTTTGTTCCCCAAAAAACTTACATTAAAGGCTAATTCATACAACAGAATCCATATTCCAAGACAACGATCTAGTATGGGATGTATGGGATCACCAGCTGACTCAGAATGGCCGCTAACCACTCAAAATGAGATGCAAGACAGTGTGTACAATCTTTTTTTCTCTCCACGTTAATGTATTACTTAAACTTGAGTTTGAGGCCTGCTTCGACATGCGGCATTACTATTTTCTTCCTTTTGCCTTTTGATTTCTTTTTCACACCCAGGGTCCACAGGAGCAAGTGAGAGTAACTGATACTATCACACATATTATACGGCTAGGAAGCCGTGGTTTCGGTCCCTGGCCCCTTGTCCAGTTGTATTTCCCCACCAACATCACACGCTCACAGTACCGGTCTGCCTGCCCAGTTGAGGCTAACCGGCCGTGGCTCAGGAGGAGTCCACTGACTGACCACGGGGTTTGGCGGTTTGATGCTCACATGTCGAAGTCTTTAGCCATAAGGTGATGTCTGAAAAATTATTCTTGTGTGTGTGTGTGAACCCTGGTTGAGCTGCAGAGGAGACATGAACCAGCCAGTCATGTATTCGCTCTGACACCACACCAATGATTTAACGGCTGTGCATGAACCACGCTGTTGTCTACTTATAAATCTATTTTACTCTCCCTTTTATAAATCAGATCAAATGCTTATTTTATTTATATGTTATATTTTGATAATCTAATATCCGAATGTAAGAACTCAGGTCTCTATCTATTTGTTCAACGTCGCAATAAAGCCCTCATGTACCTCTCATGTACCTGCCTTGTACGCAGGCATTCACACACACATTGAAATGAATGTACTATACAGTGGCCGCATGTAACTTACAGGCCTGATGAAGAGCTGAGCAAGACGTGCTGATAATTATGGATCATTGATCATCCTGTAATGTAAGGGCTGAGTGTGCAGTTCCTACAGCAAACAATTGGCACACTTGATGTCTCTCGTGCAGTTTCCAGCCCCTGTTGACTCATTGCTCCGTGTGCAAAGCCCCTCTCCTGTTCAATATTATGCAAACATCTTACTATATTAGCATATTGTCAGCAGTCCAATTATTTGTCACCATAAGACTCAGGCGCAGAAACAAGAACCTTCTAAACAAAGTAAACTCTCACTAACTTGTATTTTTACGTATGTATTAGAACATCAACAGTTTGATAATACCTTGGTGTTTGTTTTATTTGTGTCTGAAAAGTCAAACTCCTGTGGAGACTGAATCTGAATCTGACACTTTCCCACTAACCTCCCTGCAAGACCTAAGAGGCAAATATTTGCATATTTGGAATCTCTTGAAGAAGGACGTGGATGAGTCTGCGCTACCGTTTACCTTTAGGCTTTAGGCTTGTTCTTCACTATAGAGGCTGTGAGACTTGTGCTGCTGCCAGATGTGAGCCTTTCCCAAACAGGATGCACTGAAACCGGATCGAAGCAGTCAGACCTCAACAGGATATTGATCTGCCTGCAGCATCAGCTGGACAACATTCAAGCGGCAAATTGACGCTTTGTTATAGTCATTTCGCATTCTTATTCCTTTTTTAACAATATCTTTTAAGATTTTGATTTGAGGCAATTGATCACATTTCAAAGTAAAATCACAACCATTTGAAAAGCTGAATAAATCTTGGAAAATGTATCATCTTCATAGTCATTGTTTTGGGTCTAATTCAACGTGCTGTAGTGAGGAATGAAAAACCTCCTGTCACTGAACTAATGCTTTCAGACTGCTGTTTATCCCAATTAATTTACTTAATCCACATATCAGTACGAGCAGTTAAAAGGTTATTTTTTTCCCCACACTGTGCTTTTTGATACAACTAGTAAGTGATTTAGTTTTGGAACCTATTTTTCCTCAAACTGAACAGATTGTTAAGATGCTATAGACACACAGACACATCCAGCCTGAGGTCTGTCGGTCTGGTATATAAAACAGAGTCACAACCGAGACGCCATAAACAGCATAACTACACTGTTAAACGACTCCACTTACAGACTGCTGCTGCTGCTGACTTTAACAGCAGAGGTGAGCTTTTATTTAAAATCTCTTTTCAGCTTTTACCGACAATTAAAAGGGATCATTAATTTTGATCATAAAACTAAGCCTTGAAGGCTCTCTTGTAGAAAATGAAAGCTCAGATTGCGTTCCTGCTCTTTGCGCTCGCGGTTGAGAGCGAGCTCGACTTTGTCTTTGTGTTGCTGACAACACTGGTTCCTTTCTTTACAGTTATTCCAGAGTAAGTGGCTTTAGAAATGTTGGAGGGTGATTTGATCGACTTGCAAACAGGCTCCGAGGATATGAAAGGTCAAACTAAGTCATCTCATTGTTTCACTTTCATGTTATATTCATAAAAGCCATGTGCTGCTGCGTATTCTCACCACGACGTGTATGCTAATGGGGTTAAGGTTCTTCAGTCACTGGTACGATGTGGGACAATTTTCACATCAGCTGCTTTGGAGGTGAATGTTGTGGGCATGTGGTTCTAACCTGGATACAACATAATTATCTTTAGGTTGATTAATATTCAAAATGAGAATATTTTCACCCAAGCACTCAGCCTCCTCGATGCCATCTTGTACTTTACTTTCATGCCCATCCACAAACGCTGCTGAGGCTGCTGCATGCGCACAATGTCTGACAGCAGAGGAGCCAATAAAACAGGAAACAATATTTTTTCCTTCATGTATATTGACACAGTTTTTAATTCTGTGCCATACTACTTATGTGCTACTGGGAAAACCAATGTGAGTTTCCCAAAGAACCACAGCATGCAACAGCAATTATTGTGATGAAAAACACATGGAACTGAAAATGTGCCATATGGATTATCTATAGTATCACACTGAGCTGAATGAAATAAAATTCAAAAAATTAAATCAAATAGATTCCCTTTCTAAAACACTACTCAAGCTTGTTTTAATGAGCTGAAGAAGTAATCAGAAATACAAATTATATATAATAAGATTTTAGCAAAATGGTCCATAATACAATGACCAATAAAACATGAAATGGACTTTGCTTTCAATCTCACCTCAGTCACAACAAAACCTTTCAGTTCAGGGAAACCACACATCTGTTTCTATAGATAATGGTCAACTATAATGTAAAACATAATGTTGTTGTTTTTTTGAAGATTAATTTGTCTTTACTGCCCCTGCACAGAAAATACATAAATATAAACAATATACAGACATTTATAATGAAAACTGAAAACATGAAAATCATGAGGACAATCTACTTTGCAGAAATGTGCAAGAGACCGCCGCTCCTTATTTTAGGCATAATGTCTGTTTTATTTTACAATATTTTGGAATCAGAGTGAACGCACGACAAGGATGCAGCTCTATAAATGCGTCCACCGTCCACCGTGACGTCAGTTTGTATCGTTTCATGATGTGGACTCCTCGTGGCCTTCGCCATGTCGCCCTCTAGCGGCCTGTTCGTGTAGGCACACGGAGAGCGCCCTGACAAACAGCTCAGTTAAATTGGATCGACCTGCTCAGGATCCCTGTTTCGGGGGCAAATCGTCGAAGACGTCACCCGAAAAGTGACAGGAAAACAACAACAACAACAACAAGTGAAACGCCAGGAGTTTGAACCGCCAGGAGATCGTGTTGCACAAAATGTCAACAAGTGTCTTTTAAGAAAAGTTGTCGGTTCCGCCGCGCTGCCACGTGGTCCGTGTTCCGAACCCAGCCGAAATGTCAACCGTCATCCGTAGGCTGTTGCCCCGGTAAGCGACACCCCGGCTGCCTCCTCGGTGGCGACCAGCTGTGCCGCAGCACGTCGACGTCGGTCTGCCAGCGCCTCTTGAACTCAGCGCGACTTTCCGGCGGGGTTCGCCGGCGAACAGGGAGGTGCAGCCGGGAGCGACATGCGCTCCTTAGCGGGGCTGGTTGCCACTGTGGCGGCGGCAAGCGTCTACCTCTACCTGCTGTCCGCGCACCTTCCCCCGGGACCGAGGCGCGTCCGGCCGGACTCCGAGGGGCAGGACGACGGGGTCCAGGAGTACAGGTGCGGTCCTTAAATGGTGTCTTCGTAAAATACAGAAGAAACCACGTTTCGTTTAGCCTGTTATGGGGATTGACCGAATTTCGTTTTTTTTTTCCTTTAGTCAAAAATTATATTTCCACTTTGAAAAAAACTAAATAGGCATTTATCGTAGCCTCAGTAATTATTAATTCTGCTTCGTTTCTCTGCAGTTTTTTTAAAGTAATGCAGTGCTTATAAGTAACTAAATACATTTGCTCAAGTACTGTACAATTTTGAGGTACTTAAACTTTACATGTATTTCTATCTTCTTTTACTTTATACTTTTACTTGACTACATTTTGGTAGGAAGTATTGTAGTTTTTACTCTACTACGTTTACCTAAAAGCTTTAGTTACTTTGCAGATTCAGACTAATACAAATATAATCAACAAATACATTAAAGTGATGCTTACACATGAACGCATTTATAATTATAATCCAATGATATAATAATATAATCCTGAAATGGGCCATTCTGCATAATGAGCACTTTTTACTTTTGGTACTTTATATGAATGCAGTACATTTACTTGTAAAATAGTTTGTGTATGTATGTGTTAATGCTTCTGTGGCTTTTTGTTGCTTCTTGCACCGCTGGCAGTGACTCGTAGTTGGTGGTGTATCCATCCATGTGGGTTTCACTCAACGTCACAGGTGGCTGAGAAACGTAATTGCCCACAGCCGGGACTGGGACTGTTTTCCAGTCTCTGTGTCCCCCCTGTAATGTGTCCCGATATGTTGTGGCCTGTGGCCCCCTGTAATGGATCAGTGTGTACTTATGACCTGTCATCACAGGTTGTGGACATTAATTTGCTGAGCAGTTCAACCAAAGAGTCATTTTCCCTCCTCATATTGCTTCGTTTGAAGCATTTTAAAGTCCTCAAGGAGCTGAAAGAAAAAGAGAAAATTCAAAAAGGTAAATACAGTTTTATGAAGCAGAAATGACCCCTCGCATTTACCTTGAAACCCCTTGGAGGGTTTCTGACCCCCAGATTGGAAACCACCAGACAACTGACCCATCAACAGTGTTTACCTTCCTCCTTGCCAGTGTGTGCTTGGATAGGATTCCTGTGAGGGTGAATATAAGTAAAGGCGATGAATGAAGGAGTTAATAACCTCTTTAAGCAAATTTTGACATTCTGCTTCTTATTTGGGTTAAATAAGTCGACTCCACGCAGCTTTTTTCCTGCTCATACCGGTGATAAGATCTGTGTCACAAAAGGGAATAAAAATAATAATAATCATAATTTCAGAACAGCACTAAAATATTAAATGTCTTTTTTGAAATCTCCTCTGCTTTCTTTCTCTCTCCTCTGTACATTTTGGACTGATGACTGATCTATCTGAGCACTACTACTCAGTGTGTGTGTGTGTGTGTGTGTGTGTGTGTGTGTGTGTGTGTGTGTGTGTGTGTGTGTTTTCAAATTCTTTCACCTACTAGTGTGTATGTGGTGTGTGTGTGTGTGACATGTGTGTATCTCTTGCAATGTGCCAGACAGTCAAGTGTGAGGGATGATAGAATAACGCCGACCAAGACACTCTGAAGCCAAGAGCAGGGCCATCTGTGTGTGTGTGTGTGTGTTTGCACAATTAAATTGATATTACTCATATTATACTGTTACTTACCAAGTCATTTAAACATGGCGTGAGTCTTGCGTGTGTGTGTGTGTGTGTGTTTGTGTTTGTGTTAGTGTGTGTGTGTGTGTTTGTGTTTGTGTTAGTGTGTGTGTGTGTGTTAGCGTAGGTAGCAGTGTGGCCATGTTATAAAGTCAAGTCACCTTTATTATTTATTAAGCAAAAATACCGAACCTTTTCAAGCACAACAGAAGAAAACAAAACCAAATTACAAAAAAAACAACAACCTCTGTGTCATGTTGCTTTTAGGGCCAAACCTAATGAATGACTCCAGCTTCTTGAATGTGAGGATTTGCTGCTTTATATGTCTGTAAATTAAATGACCTTTTGCTTTTGGACACTGAAGATGTCATCTTGGGCTCTGTGAAATGGCAGTTGGCTATTTTTCACAATTTCATGATACTTCATAGTCTTAACAGTTTATCAGCAAATCAAAACTTAAATTAGAGATTACTCAATGGTGAAAACGGTCATTAAATGCAGCCGTAGCTGCTTTAGAAACTCCCTCAGCGTTACACCTGATACGACACAGCTTCATGTCTGTTCTTAGTTGTGATGAAGTGGCTTCAGAGTTAAAACCCCCTCCCTCTCCACGAGGGGCCTACCGAAATTAAAAGTGCCCATGATGACACATTTCCCTCCTCAAATACTATTTATGCAGTTTCACGTATCTGAGCGTGATCAACTGGCTGACCAATGACAGAAGAGAATGTTTGTCCGCTGACCAGTAAGAACGAGGAGTGCTGAATGTCAGAGCAGGTGGTTGGAGGAAGTCGGCGTCTTGAGTTACACCGGGGGGGGATTTTGGTGTGTGTGTGTGTGTGTGTGTGTGTGTGTGTGTGTGTGTGTGTGTGTGTGTGTGTGTGTGTGTGT
>JAVQJF010095018.1:0-44718 GCA_036023855.1 Gadopsis marmoratus
TCCACCATGAGCAGCACTAGGAGACAGTGGCAAGGAAAAACTGCCTTTTAACAGGCAGAAACCTCAAGCAGGACCAGGCTCTGGGTGGGCGTCATCTGCCTCCAAAGCAATGGCAGTTACAATGTTATAGATGTTAAAATAAAACACCAATAGTATTAGCAGTACAACAACAGCTACACTAATATTAACAGTAGCAGCAGCAGGCGTTCCGCATCCAGTCGACCAGACCGCAACTAATATAACAGATCTGAAACTCCCATGAACTGTCAATGCTTAAGTTGCATTGTGGGTAATGTAGGTGTTTTGACATAGAATAATAATGTGTAGACTAAAACTGTTTCTGCTACACTACTTTTGATACTTAAAGGGAAGAAAAACATCTTTCATGAGTCCGACAATGAAATGGGACTGCAATACTAAATGACGGAGTAATCTTTTTAGCACAAGCTTGCATGTCAACAGATCCATCTCCATGGCAACAGCGTGATAAAGTTGAAAACCCCTGAAAAAGCAAGTAAGTGGACCTTGAGTTGAGATTATTTTACTCTATAGTATGTTATATTATTATATTTCACAGCCGCACTCTTCCTGTGTTGAAGATGAATCAGCGTCTCTGTGTTTTTAATAAAAAACCAACAAGCTATATTTTCCCTTAAGAACAAATTGCTCACTAGGATTAGATTTCACATTTCCCTAATTCCCAAATGATAGTTTTGCAATGTTGTTCCACCAGTTATTTGCGTAATCCTTCCACAGGCAGGTCTGTAAATCTTAAACTGTGTACAGGATTTGGCACCATCATCCAACTGCATGGTGCAGTTTATGGACATTTGGTTTGACATGTTCATATCACGTGAACAGGACAAATCACTATGAGGGCATAGGTAGCTGAACAGTAGCAGAGTGTACATGTGGCTGTGAGCAGACATAAGGACATGAGATTAGTATGACTGGTACGTAGGACTCCCACAGCTCAAGCAGCTCTTATTAAAAACTAAAACAATTATTCATCTGAAGTTTTTCTCTATTATTTCCACTGTGCTATGTTCTGGTCTTGCTTGGGTGAATCCATATCTAACTTCATTAACTCAGCAAAATGCTGCAAACAGAGGGAATACAAAACAGCTGAAGATGAAGAGTGATACAAATTTAGATCACTCTGTGATTGTTCAAAGTTGAAATGAAACGGGCCAGCATTTCGAGAGTATCTAGCTTCCATATCTTGACGTATTTCCGAGTGAAACGGGATAGGCAGGTGACGCTGGAAGGAACTTGATTTGAACGTTGAAAGGTGGGCATGCCAAAATGGAGAAATACTGTGATTCACAGCTGGGTGCTAGCCAACATTCAATCATACACGACTACTCGCCTCCCTCAACACCTTCATCAACCTCGAACTGCAGGAGGTGGAGGAATAATATTTGGTACTCGGAGTAAGTAAATCTTCGTTCTGTGCCACTTAAAGTTGAAGACTGATTGATGGTTGGATGTCATGATATTATTGGTTGAAACTGGTTGGTTCAACTTTATGTGAGCACAAGTCATATTTTGTTTTACAGGAAGAAAATGTGATTGGATTTTCACGTGCGAAAGAGATGTTCTATATATTGTCACATATTTGCACAATATGGAATGTGGTCCAAAAGGGTTAAAAAGGCATTTTTCATTTCACCTCGACTTTACAAAGCCAGGTGGTATGGCTGTCTGCACGTCTCATGTCATTAGCATGCAGCATCACTTCAGTAATAGTGACACTTTGATCATTCTGTACAGCCATAATAATAAAAGACAGGTCTGATATACTAAATGAAGGTTTTACAACTACCTCTCCTGCCCCATTGAGCTTTAACCTGAGAATGCAAATCAGCTTCATGAAAACCAAGTGATTTAATGGTTCACTGACTGCTACATAAGCATATGGTCTGCAGTCTCCAGGAAAACGTATTATAGAGGGGAAGGTATACATTTGAATCTTACCTTAATCCGTAATCATTCAGTCATATTTTAGTGCACTTGTACATCTATGCTGCAGCATCACAGTTTGCTGCATTGTAGTCTTTGGGATGGTTTAAGAACTCTGGGGGATCCTAGCGACTTTTTCCACACAGCTATATTATGCCATCAGTATTTACAGTATGTGTAAAAGACATGGTCCTCTGTTCACAAATTCAAGCATGAAGATTACAAGGGCTTAGTACGAGAAGTATTAGCATATCCTGTTACATACAAGCCTCTAAGCAGGGTTATGAGAGAGTAATGGAGCTGCCTTTAGCCGGTTGAGATTTTGTACAATTAATTGAATACTGGAAAAAAAAGAAGAAAAAAACTGCCACAAAATATTGGCACCTTTGCTGTATAATCCCTTTGTAGAGATCAATGATTCTGGGGGACTCTGAGTCAACAGATTTGAAGGCTGAGGAGAGAAATAAAGCTTTTATTATTTTTTACTATCCCCTCTTCCCCGATCAAGTGGGAGGGCATAAGCATTTTACAGAGCCCCAAGCATGAGTGTAATTTGCTAAATGAATGTGACAACTTGTCTGTAAACAAGAGCTGGGACTAACTATGAATCATACTGGCTATCCAGATATTTTTCCTTAGTTACTATCTGCAAATAATGTCAGAGTTGTGGCTGAGCGCTGCCAGAGCTGTCACTTTGACAGGTTGTGGAGGTGGTGGTGCAACAAAACAGGTTAGTGTGCTCTTCATTTCCTTCCCCTCGTGAAAATATCCAAATTCTCTGCAGGCTGGTAAATACTCCGGCTTCTGTAATTTGTGTTTCGTTCAACAGGAGAGGAGAGGTTTGATGAGACCGCTTCCAACGTGTCAAAGGAGGAATGCAGGGAGCTTATCTGATTTTCTCACATGGCTCTCGTTTTCACTGGTTTTTTATTTGATTTCATTTGTCTTATTAGCTTTCCTATAACACATTAAATGCACTGTACGTATACTGTGAAGGCTCAATCACATTAGATGGCTAAGTTGTGCTTCTGCAAACCGTTTCATTTCACCTGCATTCTGTCAATAGTCGATATTCACAGTCGTCATTTACAAGTTTAACAGTGACGCATTGTTTCATATATCATATTGACTACATTTATCATTAGTTATGAGGTCTTTCTGCCTGCTTTGTCTTCTGTCCTGTTTGTTACCCGTGTCCTGACATGGCATTACTACAGCTCAAGGCTCAGCTTTTATAAAGGGCGGTTATTTGGTCAGAACCAACTCATCTGGATTCAATTGGGTTTTTAGCCATGGTCAGTCCACCACTTTGGTTCAGACTGAAATACCTCAACAACTATTGGCTGGATTGCCATTACATTTGGTGAGGTTGAATTGTAATAACTTTGGTGATGCTCTGACTTTTCCCTCTGGCGCCAACATCTGGTCAAATATCTAATTGTCCAATATTTTGGATTGTGACCAAACACCTGCAAAACTAATGACATTCCCATCAGCCTCAGCTGTAATTCGCAAATGTCAGCATGCTAACACACTAAGCTCAACTAATGGTATGTACCTGCTCAACATCAGCTTGTCCACATAGTCACACTGTGAGTAGGTAAGCATGCGGACATCATCCTTTAGCTCAAAGCACTGCTGTGTGCCCAAGTACAGCCTCAAAGAGCTGCTAGCATGGCTGTAGACTGTCAAATGACACAGAGAAAAGTAGCATTGTGGATTAACTGAGAAACAATTTACTGCTAATGCACTTTAGTTTAACGTGTGTGTTCCCGTGCCCCTTGTTGTGCCAGACCGGAATAAATGTTCCTCCCTTTGTCTCCTTGTCCAACCCCGTCTCCTACAAATTACATTTATATGGTAGTAATTTGCAAGAGCAAATACGTTTTGAAGGAAATATATTGGCGCTTGGATAATGTTTTTATGAACACAATGAGGACACGGTGTTAATGAACATATCTGGCAAGTCTCAAAGTACATTGTGATTGTGGTGTTTTTAAAAAGACAGCAATGACAAAGCACGAGACACAATTTGCACTTTGGCTCTCTGACTTGCTCGATCCCTCACAAATACATGGGCACACACTCAGATTTGTTCAATAAATGATGCAGAACTTCAAATAAAAAAAACTTCTTGGAGGGTTCTACAAAGTCTCACCGAATGTCTTGGAAGTGGACAAAACCTCAACCAGCGCCTTAAAACACATACTGAGAACCAGCAGCCTCAAAACATCTATTAATATTAAATCACATTAGAAGCTTAAACGTGAAAGACACCTCACTGCCCTACATGGCCTTGAACTACACAATCAAAGGGAGCTTTCACACAAAAACAGAGTTTAACTGGGGGACAACGTTCATGTACCTCACAGCAATCTTGAATTCTGTTTCACCACATGCATCAACTGTATTTTTCCTAAGGAATAATGACATTTTATACTGAAGCATCTTTTAAAAAACATTACTCATTCAACCTCTTGAGCCGATAGGGAACTAAACTTTTCCTGTCCTTCAACGCAACCAAAAGAGAAGACAACCTTATCATCTCTACCCACATAGTACTGTTAACTCATTGTTTATCCTGGAATTCAGGATGTGGATTTTTCATCATTTGCAAACCCAAGGTTTTTCATATTTAAACTGATAGCAACAGTAACTGACAGTACACAACTACTTTGAATGGATGATCTGTCAATAGATAAATACAGTTGAATGTTCAATGTGCTTCAACTATAAAAAGACAGTAATTTACAGGAAGTGGACATATTTGGAAATTACTGAATTGAAAGTGGATATCCACTGGTCCCTTTAACATAATGCATATTCCCCAAGCTACACTGGTTTCCCTGTTTTTAATTCTATGCATTTGGGCACATTTATCGCTGTATGTATTATTGATATACTTGAGAGATAATGTTACATCAAGGTCTTCGGGATCCATCCAGCTCAGATGGATAGCTGTTTTTTCAGGACTCTCAGTCAGTCCTCTTGGTGCACTGACAGTTGTAAACATATGTATACTGCTGGCTTGACTGAGCCAGCCATCTATAATGGATATGGAGTCGTGTGGGGTGGAACAAGTCACCTCTGGTGAGATACTGGGACTCTATAAAATGTTAAAATTGGCCTCTCCAAATATGCTCTGCATTTCCATGAATAATATCCAGAACTTAGAGTATGAAAATGTCAATCACTCTCTGCCAGGCCTTCTGAGAATTTAGAGAGCAATGGGAAAATATGTCTTTCATAAGTGTATATCACTTTGCAGATCTCCACAATGGTGTGCAGGAGTCAGTCAGTATTTAATAGCCTGGACTAAATCCTCAAAACTTCAAGATGTGCAATACTCCATTGATTACAATACAGTAGTCTACATAGAGCAATACAACAGTTCTTTCCTATATATATTTCATACAAACTGTATATTTCTTCAAGCTTTTGGACAAAAGTGATTCCCCAAACTGCTACCTTCTATGAATCACAATGGACCCAGAAGTTTAAATTAAGTTTTAAGATGTTCCACAGCACATAGACGGTTTTGCTTGAGCTCCCCTCGTCTCTGTTTGTGCTTGTGATTGCTCTGTTTGAACCCCTTTTGATCTCAGTGAGGCAGTTGACACCACGGACCAGGTCATCCTGCTTGAAAGCCTCAAAAAAAGAGTTCGTGCCACAGTTACTGCCCTTCAGATGGTTCAGACAATAACTTGCCGATAGATCATTTCCCGCTGTAGGAGGTAGTGGATCATCTTGACTGTATTTCATGTGTAGCGTTTCCCATGGATTGATCTTAGCTCCTTCCTCGATTAAATACTCTTTATCAGCACAAGAGCTTTAGATCAATATTCCAAAAATGTTTGCAATGAGTTTCTGACGGTAATTTAATTATTTAGAAGATTATCTGTCAATAGATAATGAAAGCCAATACCAAATGTTCAATAACCCTTTGGAACAGTAGGATTAATCTATTAAACTAGTGCAAATGAATGAAAGTGGATTGCTTCCAACCCCTCACTACATCTCCTCTTTTGTAGGCCACACTGATTTCTACCATGTTTAAAGCTACACTGTCAGGCACGCTTATCTCTGCATGGTAATAATATTGGATGATCCAACTCGGTCATATCATTTGCAAACAGGATATCTATTTCCCCAGCGTACACCCACAAGTTCCAGCCTTTAAAACCATTCATAACATATTTAAAAGCATTTGCAATAAAAAAAAAGACGTTCATATGCGGTGTGTAATGAAATTATTAAAACCGTTTCCTCTGTCAAATTACACCAGCAGATTCACCTTAATGATTGGCTTGCAGATATAAAGTACCATCTCCAAAACCTTCGGCGAGTTAATGATAATGAATGTAGGATTGCTGAGTTCCACCCACTTGGTTCTATTAATCTGATTCAACAAAAGAAACTTAAAAAATAAAATATCTGCAGCCTTTCTGGATATTCCCGTTAGGTCTGTGTATCAGAAGCTTATGTTTTTTTTTGTTTTTTTTTACTCAGATCTTTTTCTGAGATCGAGATGTAAGAACTGTTCCGTCTTGCTTCCTGGTACTGGTAGAATATGGTCTTTTCAAACCTGGAGAAAGTTATCCAAGTTTTTATTTCATCTCATTTTCATCATTGAGACTTTTAACACCAGTTGGATATTTGACGTCAGGCCAACTAAGAGGCAGGATCATATAACCCCTAATCCGGTGATTTTGTAGCAGAGCTTCCTTAGTTTTGCTACGGATACTAATTTGTTACTTTTTCCCTTCAAGTCTCTTTGACTTTGAAACTTAGGGAGGAGTTTAAGCTGCAACAATGATCAACAGCTTTAAAAATACCTCAGAAAAGATTATTTCTCTGAAAGGCAAACTATATTTAATTAGCTTCTACTTCATCTTGACCTTCTTATTTGACCTTTTCTTGATTTCTGCCATTTTATTGTTTGCCTAATCACTTATTTTGAGTGTTTCTGACTACTTTATTGACATGCATTGATTCTCTTAGGGATTTTGTTGTATTTATTATGCTGTACTAGGGCTTGGCTGTGGCGAAGGAGGTAGAGTGGGTCGTCAATTAATCGCAGGATTAGTGTTTTGATCCCCGGCTTCATGTATTCGTTCTTAAGTAAGAACCCCAAGTTGTTCCCGACGGTCAGCTCCGCCGCCGTCGATGTGAGAGTGTGCGAATGAAAGACAAATTGTATTTTTTTGCAAATAATGGTATTTCCACTATTAATGAACCTGTCCATTATTTGTGCTGCTAATTGATTATTTGTTTAATCTATAAAATGTCGAAACGTTTCATTTCACAGAGCCCAAGCTGTCGTCTTCACGTGTCTTGTTTTGTCCAGAACCCAAAGATAATCAAGTTTTTTTCTTGACAAATGACTTAAAATACCATCCACAACTGCTTGTAACAAGATAGCTAGATTACTTTCTCTATTAGGTTGCTCTGGCTGGTAGTGAGGTGGTTTGATGATAGTAATGTGATAAATAACTACACAATTTAGCACCTTAGTGCTTAATGTGCTTTAATGTCATTATGTATCACCTGGCTGTTGTGCAGATTACAGTAGCTGCTCTGAAAAACATGACTTTGCCATAACCTGGTCTTTATACAGCTGTTTGTGTCGTACCTTTACAATGACTGTATACTATTAAAAGCCTCCGTCTGTGTTATAAAGTTGTAGCTTTTTTCAAGTTAAAAGAAAATGTTGTTAAAGCCAAAGTTAATGACACGTATGCATGCTGAATAGACATCAGGCCCTGAATCATATGTTACATCTCACTTATCTAGGAGCCAAAGATAATCACTTGCACTGCCGAGAGCGGGTATTTTTCCTCTGGTCATTGAAGTGAAGGCACATTCAAACATTTTCAGGAGGAAAACTGATTGTGTAAGTTGTGTGATTTGGGTGAAGTGGAAAGTGAGTCCATTTTCCTTTGTGCAGTACATGCTGTGATGATTTAAGGATGTCAATTTTCCATGAAGTGCTCAACAAAACCCAGAAATATTCTGGTGTACAGATGCTCAAAAAGTGGAAAAGTTGTTCAGATTTGAGTTTGCTTACATTGTCTCAAAAGCCTGGAAAATATGGCAAGATTACATAGCATTTTTCTTGTATTATATACTAAATGATTTTGTCGGCGATGTAGGCAGTGACAGTTTTGTTTTGTAGTATTGTTTGTAAGTCTAAACGCAGCATTCTAGATCCTGCTTAAATTAATTTGTGGAGTCTTGTAAGCCCATACCGGCTGGGCATATAAAAAGAAAATAAAAACAAAAAAAATCTCACTCATTCATTCGTTGTTGTAAAAACCGTACCCCTTTTGAAGCTACTATATAATGCCAGGCTAGCAGAGAAGTCCAAAAAGTCTGAAGAAGGGTTTGCGTCCAAAGTGTCACATGGTGGTATACTAATAAAGGTTCACGGGAGCATTATCTAGGGTTCGTTTTTCACATGTATTTCTGTCCAGCACATAGTATTCATCACATCTGGATGTGCGTGCTTTTGTAAACCTTCAGCAGAGAAGTCCCACACATAGAATAGATTATTGCAGACTAGCGTGCGACAGAGCCCCGCGATCAGCCCCGTCCACTGGGGGAAAGTCAGAAAGTAATGCCTCCGAGGGATGATGAGTGAAATATGCGGATGGTGCAGTGAACCGTCTCGTGCATGTCACCTGCTGTAATGCTATTCACTTGATTAATTGAAGTTAACATGTCTGATTCTCGAAGCTTAAAACACTCAAGTTTGCTGTGCATATCTGACGAAAGGTCAGCTCACTCCAATTTATTTCTAAAAGGGAGAGCACACAGGGGAACAAGCACAGCCTGGGAATTTAATCAGAGTGCCACCCTGATGCCAAAACCTGGTTCTGCTCTGCGAGCGTGCCGCTTCACGACGACATGCACATCTGAATATGGGCAGCGGTGCATGACTAATGATCAATGACTGTGACAAAGACACCCCCATCGTAACATTGTGAAGTTTTGTTGACAAACGTTTAGTTAGGAAAGACACTGTTTATTGACACGTCGACTTGAGGTCATTTCAATTTCAGCACTCAATGTTTCAATGGACGATAAAGTCGTCACGGAGAGGTGGAAATTTCTCATTTTGGATTCAGGAGAAAGAATTTCAGTCAGTCAGAATCAAAGTGGCAAAGTGATTAGAGGAGGTATTGATCCATTTATTTGTGCAGCATCTCTGTTAAAAGTGAGTGGACTTGACTTCAATTTCTGTCTGCATGCACTCAGAGAACGATTAAATCGACAACCGTCATTAAAAAACTATTCCCAAGCCCACAGTCTGCTGTTGAACAGTATATACACTTAGAGGCTATAACTGCCAAGTGCTGAATACGTGAATGAGTAACACTGCGACACATCACATAGGAAGGGGATTTCGTTTATGTTTCAATAGAGAAAATATTCCTGAGTCTTTCCGTTACTGACTTGTTATAATGCCGCAATTCTGATAAAAATGGGTGAATTAAAATGATTTTGTATTTAAAGAGAGGCTCGTCTCAGCTGACACACTGCATTTCAAATGTTTTTATTGCACTTCATATCCTGCACTGTGCAACATCTTTAAGCTCTGAAGCAGCTAACATTCGTTGAATAGCTACTTTGTCGTAAATACAACAGACGAGCAACTGATCTTTTTCCATCATGCCACGAGCAACTGCGATCTGATTTCATGCTGCACACGGCGCACGTTATTATTGCTACATAACAGCAGATCACGGTGAGATCGGTTATCTTCTTGTTCCATTACTCTCTGCAATATTTTAAAGTGATCCGCTGTCAAATAAAATGCTGAAAATGACCGCTGTCTTGCTTTGAAGATGCGTCTTTTTTGGCGGCAGAGACAAACGCATTGCCTTTCCAGGTGGCTCACGTTCCACCAGGTGGGTGCTTTTAATGTGAAGCAGTAAGAAGTTCTGTTTATATGAGCAGTAACTTACAGCTCTGACTCCGTGTAAAGAGAGCGATCACTAAACACAGAGGCTGTTATCAACGAGATAAAACGACGTCGGACTCAACAAGTCCTCACTAAGCTGACAGCACTATGGTTTAGGTTTGGCTTGGCTTAGGGAAAGATCATGGTTTGGGTTAAAATAAGTAATTTGCTTAGGTTAGGGGACCTTTCGTCATCATGGTTACAATAAAATACACATGGTTAAGGTTTGCGAACAATCGTGGTCATGCTTTAAAACAAACAGCGTGGACTGTCTATTGGAAATGAACAGCGGCCTCTTGTGTTAAAGTAAAATGTTTTGTTCATCTTTCATCCAGCTCTCATCCAGCTTTCATCAGTCTGTAGTCTAACGGTAGTCTAAGCTCTAACAGTAGTCTAAGCTCTAACATTAGTCTAAGTCACCCATTCACACACCAATGGTGACACAGCTGCCATGCTGGCCTCCACCAGGGGCAACTTTGGGTTCAGTGTCGTGCACAAGGACGCTTCATGTGGACACGAGGAGATGGGATCGAACTACCAATCCTGGGAAAAATGGACAACCGCTCTACCTTGTGAGCCACAGCCGCTTTTTGGTAAACCCAAAATCTACCATTTTAAAATCTGCAGAGACAGCGTAACATCCTGCAAGAATTGACTGTCGTACGCCACTTTCCAATGTCATGACCATACATCTGCGAAGATTTACAGAGAACTCAAACAGTATAGACCGCCAGTCCTGGCGATGCGAGAGTTTAAACCCTAATAAATGCTTCACAGAGAGGGCATTCAACCATCCTCCCTTTTTCCCTGGCAATTGCTACAGCAAATCGCACATCAGCGCGAAGGAAAGGAACAGCAGCGTAGAAAAATGACATGCTGTGCTGTCTGGAGAGAGATGTCCTTCATGGGCTTGTACAATACAGCAAATGGTGTTATTATCTATGACCAGTGCATTCTGTTATTCCTCTCTCCCTTCTTTCTGTGTTGTGCTCATACTGTGATGAGGAAGGAGCCATATTTCACCTTGTTATTTACATACAGCTATAATAATCCTCTGTGTTCCTTCCCCTTCCCATTCATTTTGATATTCAGCAGCATTTACAATTACGGGCTTTGTGGTGCATACCCAATACAGGCGGAAGGTAATGAATAAATTAAGCATTAGAGTGAAGGCAAAGTCCCACTCACAGGTCACATGTATTTTTCTTCCATTTTAAAAAACAGGCAGATCACTGAGGAACATTGCAGAAGAATGCGTCCAGTCAGATGCAAGTGAGCGGCTGCAAATGGGCGGCCATCGGGGAGCACCTGAATAATTTATGGCACTCCTTGTTGTGCTGCACAATCAGGGGAGGTTTATTTCAAACAAATGGAACATGATTTCTGTTGTGCATTGTCTCACCCTGTCATGTTTGCACTCCACATTTTCATCCGCATTAGATTTCTTTAATTTGATCTATCAAACCGCTGACACGCAGTTGTAATTGATGCAGCCGCACGTGCTTCCCGAGGCGTTTACAAAATAATACGAATTTTGTTTTGTTTTTTTTTTTGAAAAGCAGTTGTGGGTGTTTTGATCAGAGAGCGGAAAGCTGCATTTCAACGTGCTCTTAATCTGGCAAACTTTCATCTGCCTGCAGCCTGGGACGTCCCGCTACGTCTGTCTCCAGAGACGCTCGCTGACTCAATTCTCCAGGGAAACTTACAGCGTGAACCGTTAAACGTGGCATCACTCTGTTTGCCTGTTTTCCACCAGCACATTTATTACCTCCTCTGCACTGTCTACAACATGCTACAAAAAATATACAACTTAAAGTCTATATGGAAAGGAAAAACGAAAATGCTTCATATGGTATGCAAGCAGCAAACATCTTTTCTGTTGCCACACCTTCCTCTGTACGGCAACATATTATATTTCTCTGCGGTTTTGATCTTAATCTGAGATCCCATGTCAGTGGCTGCAAGCTCAAATTACTGTCGGAGTTGTCCTTATTGGAGAGTAAAGAGGAAGACTGAAAGAAACAACAACATACAAACAACAAGCAACCTTTAAGTGTATTTTTGTATCATTATTGAGACTGCCTGTCAGTTGCAAAACACTATAGTTTTGTAATACTTTAGTTTAGCCTGTTGTTGTAATGGCTGGATTGTTGTATGTGTCTGTTCTGTAACACTTTAACTAGGTTTTAACTGTATCCTCCTATACGTGCTTGTGTGTAGTTTTGACTCCTTTTTGGATACATTTACTGGGGTGTTTTGGCCGACTCGGAAATTTAGGTTTTCTGTATTTATTCTACCTGGAGTATAGGGATGAAGATGTGCAGTGGAGAGAGGCAGAGGCTGCATTAGTCATGCAGGAGGATATGGTGTTGGCCCAGCAACCAGATGTTTTTGAGAAATATATAGATACATATAGTAGCTTTGCAATTAGACGTTTTACATGGTATGTGTCGATGTTCTTTGTTTGCACTGACATGTTCAAACGCTCTCAGCAGACAGGAAGCCCTGAATATTCCATTCTAACAATTGCTCTTTATGACAAGCTCAGGTTTATTATATTAAATCCCTGCATGTTATCTCACCTGAGGGCTAACAAGTTGTCAGTAAGGTTTCTAATTTTGGAGACACCTCTCAAGGCCAAGTAAAATTGAGGAAACGCAGGCTGCAGTTGCTGCCGAATCAGTCGGGGTGAGCTCTCAAGTCACGGAGCTCGGTGCGAATTTTTATGTCAGATTTTCACATGTCACATTACAACAATAGGAGTCTGAAAGCAGCTGCTGATCCTCTGATAATAGAGACACACAAGCCTGCCAAAGACATCTTTGCAATGTAAATGTAAGTGGGTAGCCTATAAATACTGCATATAATGATAGTACACATAATAAGGATATATTCATAGTGAACCGATATCAAATTAGCATATTTATTTGATCTTTTATCAAAACACAAGTCTTTTTATTCTAATTTAAGACTGAGAGGAGGGAGTTACATTTCACTGTAGCTTTTAACAAAGTTCCAAGAGGATTACATCCCGTTCGCAGCTCGTCTTTGGGATCAGGCAGCAATTTGCTGCTGTGTGAGATGGCAAGTCTTTCTGCACCGCACATGTGGGCAGCAAATGAGAGGAAAGTTTGCTCACCTCTCCATCATAATCTGTTCATCATCAAAGAGATCTATTTTTTGACCCCTGTGTACCTTTTCACTAGACTGCAAACGCTGACAAAGTGCCCGAGTCCGTGCCCTTTAATGATGATATATGAGAGTTATCCTGAGGATGTTGTCAGATCAGGGGATGTGCTGTGGGTGTAAACCTGGGTGGTGACACACAGAGAGTGAATAGAAAATATGGTATTTTATCCGTAATTCAAAGAGATTTTTTATCTTTTGATGGAGTGTTGCTCTCAAAATGTCGGGAAACAATTGAAAGAAGCTCAAGGTGCTTTAACTTCGTTAAATTGAACTTTGTGACTATTAACCCCCATTTGTTTTATAAAGTGTTTATCTATAATTGGGGACTTAAGCCCTTACCGTTTTTTCAGCCATCGAGCAACAAGTAATGTGTCCTCATAAGGCAGTTGTGATAAATACAAAAATGTGACGCGATGCTGTTGAGCAAATTTTCCACGAACTGATTTTTGGTGCATTTTCAGACATCTATGCCTCTGCGGTAATGAAGATTCATTCACGAATCCACACTCCTAAAAATGGATTCCATTGTTTGTGAAATCTTGCTGTTGTTCAACTTGCACTGCTTTGACACAGCGCGTTTGGCATCAGCCATTTCTCAAACTGACACAGAATAAAGAAGGGTTGCGGCCTCCTCCTGTTTAATTATCGTGCCCTGAGAAAAGCAGCAGATGCCAACAAAAGACATCAAAACAGCTATTTGCATGAAAAGAGTCTAATTTCAAAATGAGCAAAAAAAAAAAAAAAAAAAATCAATTCTTTGGTGTGCTGATATTTTCGTCCTGGATGTGCTCTCATGGAGGAAAATGGTTAATCTAAGCGCTCTGCAATTATAATATAATAATATAATATTAATATATAATATTAGACTCATGTCAATTGGATTTGCTATTTCCTGCTGTACGATAACATGAGCAAAACATTCACTTGAGAAAGTGCGAGTCAGCTGTAAAAGGCTGCGGGAGTGAAATCTTGTGACACAAAATACATACAAAAATGTATCCTCTGCATTGCTACTTATAATCAGTCATATATAAAATACCTTGCTTAGGGCTGGTTAAATATTTTGAAGCATTGTGGTATTTATATTTTTCTATACAGAAGTCACTGGGTAGTTTTATAACCTGTGGTAATGCTTTTGAAGCCTTCAAATTTAAGGGAAGAAGAATTTATAAGCATTACGACAGCATCACAACGTATCAGCACTAATTAAGTTATATTTATTCATAAAGTTCCCATCAAATGCATTTTAACCCTTACGTTTACTGTGTTCATACTGTGGCTGCCAGTGAGACGTTTAAGACAGTATCAGGGTCACAGAGATGAACCTGAATTGTTTCTACTAAACTGACAACTCTGAAATAACAAATGCATCCATTTTGCATCTTTGTAGTTTGAGTAGGAAGGAATCAAATTAAATGTGATAACACTGTTATCAGTGCATCCTTGAAGACTCCAAATAAACATTTAAACAAACAAAAATTGTCTCGCAAAGTGTTCTCACACTAGCGCCGTCCTCCAAAGGTCTCTCTGCATTACCGTTTTGTCCTTTCTGAACCTTCACAACAGTATTCAAAGACCTGTGGCGCATCTTTGTGGTTGCAAAGTGTCATGATGTTCACAAATGCTTTTGCTCTTTATAAACGGCTCCATAAAGCAGACACATTTGCATTAACAAGGACATATGAAGACAATAACAAATGCATGAACCAGACTATAGAGAGTTATGAATCTGTGTTAGCCCTGGGTTGCGCCCTGTTCTGTGCCATCTTTCTACATAAAACAGGTTTTTGAGGGAAAACTAATGAAAACAGTCACCCGAACCTCACATGTAATAAAATAAAAAAATGTAAAAAAGTCAAAGGTGTCAAACTCATTTCCTGCGCTCAGTTTCCAACCAAGGGGCCGCCTTCACCTTCTCAAAGAATATGAGGATAATTAATGATCTCATGGCCACGCCATCAACTTGTGCTTAATTTAACGTCACACACCAAAGTCTTCAAAAAAAAATCAAAAAAAAATCGAAATACCTAAATTAATCTGTCTCAAAGAATCTTAAGAACCAGATATTCAACCCAACCCGCCCTCAATGAAATTCTGCTAATTTCAGTAAAACATAAGGAGCTTTACAGCCCCTTTCATGTATTTCTGAGTGGAAAAAAATGGCTAACGCAATGGCCGTTTGCCTTTAAAACCTTTGTTATTGCTCAGACTATGGATTATTAACTTTCTATTTCTACCCAATAGCCAAATTGGCTGACAGAGCCGGTTTCTGCATACAATGCTGAAGCCAGACACTCCCCTTGTGCAGAAACGCATCCTGCAGGACTGCCAGTTCAAAGCAAGAAAAATCAATGTCCTCTCACAGTGTCACATTATGTAAACCCCTGCCACCTGAAAACGATGATGTTCAATATCTGCAACATTTAGCTGCCATGCCTGATGTGTGTTGATGTCTCTCACACATGCTTTGACATGGTGTCTGTGCAGTATTGTCGTTTACACGTGATGTTGCATTATAAAGTGTACATTGTGCATTTTTTTTTTGCCCAACTGAAATGTTTATGCTATAAGTGCTTTACAGAAAAGGATGTTTAAAGGAAGGCCCTTCCAATGAACTGTAAAGCCTTACAAGCAGAGAAGCTCATGAAACTTTAATGACTGTAATAAATTACTATGAACACGTTAGACCACAGACACGGTAGCACCACTATCACTAAGTGCAGCGAAACCTGGTAATTACTGTAAAACACAAGAAAAGTAATTTAGCCAAAGGTATATCAAGTAACAACTTCTTTGTGCTCACATAATAACTTTTGTTTTAGAGCCTGGGAAAGTTGACACACAATTACTACTGTAGTGGCTTTTCATGACATTGATGAAGCTGTTAGTAAAGGGCTGGAAAAGCCACAACAAGTCAAATCTTTCAGTCCCATAACAGACTTCTGACTTCTTTCCGACTGCAGCAAGAAAGAGATTTTGCAGGTTGTCAAAAATAAAGCAAATGGGAAAACAATAGGGGAGAAAAAAAACAACAAAGTAACATCACATTACGAAGCTTAGACTTTTCTTTTCTCTTCTTTTTTTTTGTTCCCACAAGGGCTTTGTGAAACATCATCAAGAATATCCAGCTACTCTTTTCTCTGAGAAGTGATAATGTGCTCTTGCAAGATTATTATTATTTTTTTTACAAAAGGGTTGAACACATGTGACACCAGTTCACGCTGAGCCTGCTAGGTCCTGTGAGAATACAGCAGTCGAAGAACTGCTTTTATCTATCTGCAAACATAGAGGCAACTCGGTTTGTCCTAGAATGTGAAGCACATTATATGCATTTAGGGATCCTGATTAGAACTTCCCTTCCATGAATCATTATTTACAGTACAAAGTAAATCCCCTTGAATATCTATGAGCCAACCACAAATTTCTATTAGATATATATTTATACATTTATCAAACCATCTATTGTAGGCTATATATTCCCAATCCGTGGTCACAGCAGCCCAGGGTGTTTTCTGCTGTTCATCAGAGGGACTATTTTCCCTATTGAGATAAGAAATTAAATCTGCAGGAGCAGAGGATGCTGGGTTTGCTGCAGGGTGGCGAAGCAGTAGCTCTGATAATGGAGCCGACTCCCATTGCGCAGGCTATGAGGCAAACAGCCGTGGCGCGCAGCCCAACCCCGCCTATGCGAGAGGATAGCGAACAGTGTCACTCTGCAGAAGCTCGCTCTCTCTCTCTCTCCCTGTACGTGAACATGTGGTTAAATCTGCATGTGACAGAGAATGGAGGAAAATAGCGAGCTGCTGTGTTCTTGCATTCCTGCCGTTCTCCGTTTGAGTTAATATATGTGGGAGAAAAAAGGAAAGAAAATGGGTTTAACTGTAGGGTTTGCCTTTGTGTTTAATGTAGTGAAAATATGTATGCATGGTGAGTCAAACATACTGACCTTGCGGAGTAAAAAGCGAGTGATCGATAAAGTGAGAGGAAGAAAGCATCGTCTTTTCCAGCACGTTGCTGTCAAAGCCTTTCCCTTCTATCCCTTTGCCCCATCACTTTCTGCTCATGTTCACAGTCTGGATGGGTTATGTGTGGTGGGATATTATGTAAATGTGAAGAGGGTTTTAATATCAATTTGGGAACTCACCAGAATATTGTGTCGTTTTGGATGCTCCTCACAGGGTTCACTTCAAAGCAGTCTGCAGAGAGAAATAAACGGTCACACCTTAATGTGCAAGCACAAATAACATTGGGGGCCATACGGCACCAGTTGTAATAGCGTCAGATTCATAAAAGGGTTCAATTTATAGTTCAATCTTTGATTTCATCCCAGACTCAATACAAATGAATTGATATTACAGTAGAACAGTTATTTTCTGCCTCTCTGCCAGATGAAATTCTTCTTTCAAAATTATTTCCAGCTTTACACGCATAGCTAATATTTGTGTTTAGCCTGCATCATAATTAGCCTAGGATTGTTCACGGGAGCACTTCCGTTACCTTGTAGATAGTTTTTTTCTTGTACATTTTGCTTCATTACATATTAAATCCAATGAATACTGACTGAATACAGAACATATACCATCTGAAGGTTTTGCACTCTTCCTTCGTGCTTCACCATAAGATATTGGCTTCTGTCCTTGTAAAACGTTGTGTCATTGCAAACTGTATTATTAGTTTGTCACCAATAAAAAAATCTGATGCATTTACCATAAAGTTTAATAAAGACAATAAAGTTAATAGAGTGACAGAAACATCATAGGTATACTAAAATAAGAATATTTTCAAATACTACATATCAATGTGGGTGGAAACATTTAAAAATACACTTCAGTCAAATGCAGTCAAATACTAGAAGCATATATAGGTGGTACACATAAAACCCACCACAGCTCTTTTCAATATGTCTTTTCAAAAGACAAAATTTTAAGTGTTTCTGGTGAAGTGGTTTCATCAGACTCTCACATGCAAAAAACGTAATTCTGCAGGAATAGGACGAACCAAACAAAACAGACTAGGTGTAGAGTACACAAGCAAACTTCTTGGACCTCATTTAAACTGCAGCATTGTACTCTGCATATGCTAAAACAATTCAAGGGAGCCACTATTTCTCCTCTCTCTCCCAAATGCACAACTAAGAGGTGCACATGGAGCAATCACCGTTAATTGAAGCTTTTGTAGATGAAGAAGAAGGGACCACTTTCTACTTTTTCTTTTTTCTTTTTCAGGAATAACAACAACAACAGAGGAATAGCTCTGATTCTCCTCTGTCAGGTTTAATTGCCAAAGCAGCAATCCTGATTAGGATCTCAACAGCGCTTTTTATCAGCCCCAGCCAAAGCAACACAGGGTGTTTGTCCAAGCAAGACATATTTACCAACCCGAACGCTCGCTTCTGCTAAGTGTAAACACGGTAGGCCTCCACGAAAGACCCTGACATTGAGAGCAACCTGCAAAGGTTGTTCAGTAGCCATCCATTACATCCGAACGGGACATGCCTCTTTCCTCTTTTTTAGAAACTCACTCCCTTCCTATAGGAGCTCCCTTAACACCTAGGTGACATATTAATGTTTAGCTAAATCTAAAATATTCCAACGAATCCGTGACACAGCATCCAGTGTGGGTGGGTATCATGTCCAGCTTCGCACAACTTAAATCCCTTACTTTCAAAATGCCATTACGTAACGTCGAGCTTTCCCACTGACCTAAGACAGTGATGTGAGAAGTACAATTTCACGCATGCCGCACTTCACCGAGACGTCCATTTTGTGTTCATGTTCCCTCGATGCATCCAACACCATGGAATTTATTTAAACATTCTGAGCCCATACACTCGCACTGCAAATATCACCGGAGCGACTCAGCTGTAATCTTACACATTGTAACTGCATGTTGACTGCCCCTCCATCTATTCATCCAACTCCCACGCCGACACATTAAACACAAACGCTGCACGCACATAGACTTCAATTCAGTGACACAGTGCTTAGGGCTTGTGAGAGGATTTTCTCTCCATTTTCCTTATTGTTGTTACTTTGCTAATTAAATATACTGGTAGTGGGATGTGTGATTTGCAGCGGAGTGGGGGAAAGGTTGCATACTCAAAAACAAAAGATGTTTTTCTTCAAAACATCCTTCAAAAGATTAAATGTTATAATACTTCCTCTAGATTAAATGTTGTAATACTTCCTCTAGCCATGTCTTTATTTGTGCTAATGCTATAGGATTATTAAATCGCATAT
The DNA here is from genome assembly GCA_036023855.1 of Gadopsis marmoratus. Classification (NCBI taxonomy): domain Eukaryota; kingdom Metazoa; phylum Chordata; class Actinopteri; order Centrarchiformes; family Percichthyidae; genus Gadopsis; species Gadopsis marmoratus. The sequence continues at coordinate 19,354 of JAVQJF010095018.1, forward strand.
CGTTTTTTAAAGCATAATTAGTATAATACATAATTCAGGGCTGCAGAATTATTACTTTCATTATCAATGAATCTGCCCGGTATTGTCTTGATTAATAAATTAAATGTTTTGGCTATAAAATCTCGTAAAATACTGAAAAATGCACAATATAATCTCCCAGAGCCCCAATTACTTGAATCAAATAACCATCTGTCCAAAATCGCTGTCATGTATGACAAAGAAATGATAAAGAAAAGCTTTAAATCCTCACATTTGTTAATCCACTAATAGTTTCATGTTGAATATATCTAAGACTGATGATTAATACATGACTGTCAGGGTGGTGGTTTGCTTTTCCCTGGTTTTCTAAACCCAGTGTAGCAACCCTGCCCTCTCATCTGCGGCCATCCTCAAGGACAAACCGCTATTTGTTCAGAGTTTCAGGACCTCAGAGCTTCAGCACGCAGGGTGAGGCAGGCGTTCGGATAACTGTAAGATCGGATTATGTCTCCACACAGTGACAAAATGGATGTTTCATTTGACACGTTTCTCACTGACTTCGTAATATTTTTTGCAGATGGGCATTCAACAGAAACTGAACAGTTTTAAACTGCAACGTGCCATTGCCTGTATTTTGCAGTAACCTGTTCGTTTTGGTGTGTGACTAGAGGCCAGTGATGTCCATAGAAACATTATCACCTCTCAGTCGAAACACCCTCTAGAATTCTTAATGAAGAGTGAAGAAGAAGCAGCTACAGGGCCCCTCTATAACAGCGTCTGAGCCATGTGTGAAAATGCGAGGCACACAGCACATCCACATTACTCTGCCTGACTTGCCACAAGGCTAAACTAAACATATTCAGACCGGAACCACATTGCTGTTATAAACCCTCCAATAAAAACAAATAAAGAAACACATATTTGATCTCAAGGTGGATAAGATGCAAATAGTGGGCACGAGGCTAACCTAAAGAGCCCGGGTAGGGGCTGGTTATTCTGCCCCCTCTCTTGAAGCGATCAGCGTGGAATACAGAACAAGGAGTGACATGGTGAGAAAGGAAAGGATGTGAGGAAAATACCAGCCCCAATACACTGCATGCTTAACTGATGGCTTGACTGGGGAGTTTGCCTCTGTCGCGCACGTTAAGCACGTTGTCATTTTCAACTGTGATACACTGCTGCCGCTGAGTGTGACTTAACAGACAGCATATGGTTCTCTTAGATTGCCTGCACAGTTGGCACAGTGACCATTACCAGTACCTCCAGGGCGGCCAATGTGACCTCCAGAGATGAGAGAGCTCCAGACAAAGGCAACAACCCAAGGCAAAGCGGAGGCCTGCACTGTGGGCTGCACTGCAGAGAGCTGGAACCTGCGGGTACACAGAGATAATGGCGGTGGCAGAGGTGTAAAATGACGAGGAAAAAGATTGCGCTGATGTTTCACAATAATATTTACCATGACTAAGATGTTGTGACTCCGTTGTTAGGAAGGAAATCCAGTCGTGGTGCAGACTGTGACCATGGTGACACTGTGCAGTAATACAAGTTGCCTGGGAGAATTGCATCAAATAATATACGCTCCAGTAATTGCTCTGGTTATGCAGCTATCTCTAATAAAAAAAAGCTGAAAAAAAAAAAAACATTTGCAAGTCTGTGTTATCCTAAACCAGGTTCCACATATACTGTACAAGTCAGTGAACCAAGGGGAAGATGGTAATTGAATAGTGCACTTGGTCCTCTCATATGAATAATTATGCAATAAGCACAACACAAAGTTGTGCACCAGTGGCCACAGAGGTCAGCAGGGTTACCCATGAAGCCGACTGCAAGCATGCAAGGGATCAGAGTTTCCCTCCTTTCTTGATGAGTCAGGGAGGAGCGTCTCTGTTGCTCATGATCTGATGGTAGTAAGCCGTTTCCCCTCCCCTTTTCCCCGTGTGAGCTGAAGCCTCCGATGATGTCCGTAGTGCTATTTATACACTTAGCCACGCTCAGCACATTTACCAGCACCACATAAATAATCAGTAGGTACGAGAGGTAGTGTGCAAGAAGTGCGGGTTTGCTTTAACACTGCAACTTCTTGCTTCCTGTTTCCGCAGAGCACTGTACGACGTTTGCAACACCACAGTTCTGACTGTTCCATCTCTAGCGCCACTTGTCATGATTTATGAGGTGAATCCATCTTTAATAGGCTACCACTGAATACATTTACCACCAAATGATTTCACATTTCTTTATGCTGCTGTCCGCTAATTACTAAGGCAGTGTTTTAACACAGGTCCAAATGTACAGAAACCCCAATACAATTATACAACACTGCCAATATTCTTCCAAGGGAACCGGTTAAATTTAATTTGCGTTTTTAGGAGACACTTCAATTGAGCGTTCTTTCCATGCATATGTGCATGTAGTTATTTACCAGACAATGAAACCTGTGCTTTTAGGTTATAAATACAGTAACTAGCATGACAATACAATTTGTCATTATGTTTGTCTGTTGCCTGATTCAATATTGCATTCAATTAATCATACAGTACAGGGAATATTTACATACATGCGCACATAAACAAAAAATCTAATTAAAAATGTTCTGTGGTCTGTGATGGAGCTCAGGATGCTATACTAGGAGTCTGTGTGCTAGCTTACCAACCAGGGGCCAGATGCATAAATCCAACTAAAACTCTGTGCACAAAGGCAGATTTGTCAGATTTATTAAGCCAATGCGCTTAAACATTCATATACATACTGGTGTATGTGAATCCAACACTCATTAGACCCGTCAATGAGAAGAACGTCAAAAAAGACGTTCTTTTAGAGATGCCAGTTCATGGTTTTGTGTGTATCGTTTATACCTCTGGCTCCTGGCGTTCAGAAAAGCACAATAGTTTGTGTACGTCTTGGTAGAGCCTGGTGCTACGTCAGGTGATTAAATTCATTCGTTAAGGGACCCACACTGATTTGATTAAATGTGTAATTTCACTTTGAAAACACATTGCACGTCCTTTAAATTAATGTATTATTGCTGCTGTTGTATGAGGACTACATGTCATTTAATCAACTGAAAGGGGAGCCTCTCATACGTCCTACATGTAGTTGTGCATGTTTTTTAAGGGCAAAAATCAACCATTAATTAAACCCATTATAATTACATGCATTACACTAATTGCATTAAACTTTGGATGAACATCTTAAATTAAGTTTAGCTGTTAATTTTAAAGGTTCTGGATGAAAAATGTTTATAAAAGTGAAAGGTGGAAATTAAACATTCATGAAAGGGTATTTTGGAGATGTCTCTGTGTGCGCCTTCAGCAACTAAAGCCATGAAAATTGCTTTTAAATTTAGAGATAGAGCAGCATGTCTTTTGTTACTGACAAGGATTTAAATACATAAAGAAGCAAAAAGAGACGCCAAGGCTATGGATTCCTCAAGCAGCGGCTTTGATGTGTTGCTACCAGAGAGAGATATGATAAAAAAAAAACTCAAGTTTTAGACCCTGCTACACACTGGCAATCACTGCACTGATCAAACTGGCCATTTATTGTTAGATGTAGCCATTTAGTAAAAAAAAAAAATAAAGACTCAACACAAGTCGGGAAGTCTGATGTGAGATAGCTCATGGCACTGTCAGGGTTGAACATCCAATGTGAAAAGATTTCCTTTTAAGTATGCTGGAGAGGCAAAGTTAAAGGCATTTTGAGGATCATTTTAAACCCAAATGTGTCATTTACGGGCCCACAGCTTATTACCACCTATCTAATAATGTGAAAGATGATACAGTGCTTCAATTTTCAAATCAACCAAAACGCAGCAAACTACTTACCAAGTAGCAAATTATTATCAAATGGGTAGAATGAAACTCTTCCCTCCATATTAAAGCATGAAGACATACAAGGCAGTTTTCCTCCAATATAACTTGATTTTAACTTTCTTTTCCATTATTGTCCATTTGTAACAACACAGTGGAGAATATTACAGTTCGCTCACATAAAAGCTAAAGACATTTTAATTTTGGCTCATAAAATTATAGGAGATTCTATTGACATCTACAACAGCTCATTTAATTCACATTGTAATTACAGTGAATTTTCTGTTTAGTGTTTCACTTTAAACTAATTTAAAACTGGAATTCATGAGTTTTTGAGCACAACTCCGCTGATTTCACACCATGTATACTGGTGTAGGACCAAGCTTCTGCAACACAATGGATGGATGAATGGATGGATATACATACATGACTTCCACGTTCAAATGTTATATGCTCTGCATTTATCACATAAAAAAAAATATAAAACCTTCAAACTGCTCAATGAAATCTTTATAAATGTCCAGATTCTACAGCAGCATGCAAAGTCCACGATAAGGTAAAATGAGATGAGAGGAGATACCATGAAACTTTAATGAGCTCCATAAAGAAACTGGGCTGCTGCAGCAGCAAATATTGATGGGATATAATAAGAACATCCTGAAATATGTTGCGTTCAACACTGAATGCCATGTCCAACATGTTAAGTGCAGGATATCAAATGCTTGGCAGTAGCATAAAGAAGCAAAAACAATGCCATTTTCAGCTTTTAGCAACATCTGAATGTGTAACGCCAACAATTTTCCTGAAAGCGCTTGTTTTGAAAAGCGGCCGTTTTCATAGCTCTCACAGACAGTCATGGTCAGCTGGACTTGGACAGCCTTGCTTAGTCACGCTGACAGAACAGTGCTTCCACAAAACACCAGAAAAGCCCTGTTATGATCCACAGTTACAGTCTCATCTGGCACCAAATGTGCAGAGTGCCATTGTTTGTTTAGCACCGAGATGTGCTCGAGTGTTCGCTTTGTGTGTCCAATTATTTACTTCAATGTCTGCAGGCCCCCATAAATGCCACGACGTTGGGGTGCAAAGAATAAAACCCCGCCTAGAATCCTCGTGATGATATTTTGTTAGGCGGGACAGCAATCGTTTAAATGTGTTTTGCCATCGTAGCGTCAGCGGATCTACAGTAACATTTACACCACTGCAGTGGCTAATAATAGCAACCTGACAGCTACCACTGCGATTGGAAACAACAGTAAGCCTGTAAAACCGCTGTATCCTATCCATTCATGTCAGCGTATTGACATCCTCACTGATATTGAAAGGGATTATGTGACTTAAGTCTGCTTGTTTTGCATGCCTGAAGAAGTGTTCTACTTGGATGGAAGCTGATCTTGCCGTGCCAGTCAGCTCTGTCTGAATACTGACTTCCTCCTTCGCAGATAATCCCATGAAAAAGACAACTCTTTAATGCCAAACATCCTTAACACAGCTCTCTCAATTAATTGAATCAGAATTAGCCACCATGGACGCCCAATCCATTTTGTGCCTCACCGTGGACCTTGTTCATATGTCACTGGTGATGTGCCATGAACATGAATCGGGTTCAAAGTGATTGGGATAAAAAGGCGGCACTGATAAGGAATGTGTTGATGACGAGGCACACGGAGGCCCCGTTTGTTGCTGCTACAATAGTACAGCATCTTAAATTCTCTCCTCTCTACAGTACGGATGTGTTATACAATCTAATTTCTTTGCTGTTCATCTGATGTTGGATTCAATACAGGCGCAGACCAAGTCTCTCTTGGTCTTCACTGCAGAAAAGCTGCAGATTTCCATTAAGATAAATTGGGAAATGCTCTGACAGAAATGCCACAAAAACTCAGTGTTTACTGGAGGGTTTCATGAAAAGACAATAACCTATTTGTTTTTTGACAGTAATCCTTTTTCGTATGTGTATGAAAAGACCTCGTGCCATATGTTGAGTTTTCTTTGTAGATTTTTCAAGGAGTCGGTACAGATTTAAGACCTTTCATATTCTTCCATGTCACGTTGTTATATTGTGGAGGGCAAAAACACATGGTCTCCTTTATATTTTAAGTCCTCCATAAAATGTACAGCTGGGTCCAGTTCAGGACATCTGTGCCTGATAGAAATGAAAGAAGACAGAAAGAAAGGGAGAATAAATATGAGCATGCGTCTGCATGGGTAAATGACATTACTGGCCAAATGCTCTCTACACCATCCACCAGATTGTGAGGAGGGGCAGCGAAAGGCAGAGAGGAGCGATGAAATAGGACTGCAGTCAAACAGATTGTTTGCCAAGAAATTGCAAAGAAGTGTCAATCAAAATGTTATGCCCCTCGAGTGCAGGTGGAGTCAGCTCGCCTGCACACTGCGCTTACTAGTAGTATGAAGAGAAAGTCAAACATATATACAGCATGTATACTTTGTAATTAGTCCTTAACCATTAATAAACTCATTTACTGATGCTTTATAGATCTGTTATAAGCCATTCTTGAGGACATCATCGTGGGTGCCAGGGTGTCACAAATCTTTTGTAGCTGCAGGGAATCTGGTCCACAATCTGTTTATTTGAACTAGTCATTAACCTTTAAGGCTGCAGAATAGATGGATTATTGTAAAAAGCCTTTATCAATGACTTGTATGAACAGTTGTTGATGGTGTAATTATAACTTTACCAAGAAGGTACCAATTTTTAGGTGATTTCATTACATCAAAAAAACATTTTAATGGTAAGGAACAGTAAGAGCAGTCAAGCGCTTAAGTGCTGTCTTAAATGACACTTACTGACATGTCTGTCTGTTAAACAAAATTAAACTACAACCAGTAGATGTTTAGCTTAGCTCAGAATTAAGACTGGACACAGGGGGGAAACAGCTAGCCTGGCTCTATGTAAAGGGTTTCCAGTCATTATGCTAAGCTAAACTAGCCATATCCTGGCTGTAGTCATATTGAACAGAGATGAGAATTGTATCTGTGTTTCTTTCATCTAACTCAGTGAGAAAGCGGATAAGCATATTTCCCAAAATAACGAACTATTTCTTTAAAAATATCTGAGTTTCCTCATTTCTCAATATCTGGAAGGCTTTCTATGGAGTACTATACATTCACGGAACGGAACAGAAGGACTTCAGCAACAGAAAAGGCGCGTGTGTCCTCGTCTGTTGCCTACTGCCTTGCTAATCGGCTGCCTCAGTTTACATCCTGGCTTATCTGTAATTGACCAGTTGCAGTGAGTTAAAAGAAATTTTAAATCACTTCTTAAAACCCATTTTTATAGACTTGTTTTTATGTGATGTCGTCTTTATATTGTCTTTTTATCGTTTTTATTGGTTTTAGTTATTTTATGTTTTTTGTATTTATTAATCTTTTATCTTTTTTATCTTTTGTTTGCTTTTATCTTTTAATGCTTTCTGTTTTATTGCTTCCTGAGTATCCTGTTTTACCTTCTCTGTCAAAGCACTTTGTAAACGCTATTTTTTAAAGGTGCTATATAAATAAACTTTATTATTATTATTATATACTTTGAACACTTTCAAAGCAGTTAGGTTTGTGTCTCCATGCTAAACGGCTGCATATGTAGCATTTCCACATATTGTACTGTACATGCAGTATATATATATACTCTGTCCTTGCAAAAGCTCTTGTGCAATTTCCTTGGTTTTCCACCATGTCGCAGTGTAATATAAGACTGATGTAACCTTGCAGTGGATTATCTCCAAATTTAGCTACCCCGTTGACATCTTTAGTGCTGGTTCTTGCACCAGTCATTATTTTTATGCAAATTACATTTTTGCATATGGAATTATGAGAAATGCAGTATGAATGTATTTTATCAATCAAATTAGTCAGGTTCAGTCAAACACATTACAAGTTACTGTATAATAGTTTAAACTATCAAGGAAGGATGCAGATTTCCTAAATCCATATCCATATGGAAATCATAATGAAAAGATAAATTACAAATCAGAGCTCCTTCTTTAAACCTCATGAAAAACCTTCAGGCACATTCATGTAAACGTGTTCAAATGTGCTTAGTAACAGTTCATTGCACCACATTAACCAAGCACCATGTGCTTTTCTGCACATTTTAGTAACATAAATCCAAACTAGATTGCCTTGTATTACACTGCCTTTGACCAGTGAGGACAAGAGGCGAGGGTGTTGAGAAGGAAAAAAAAAAATTGTTGATTGTTAATAGCTCTGGGAGCAATGAGAGACAAAGCAATGAAACGGCTTTCTAATGTCTTGTTATAACATGAGAATGAGGCAGAGAGGAGTGAAAGGGTTTTTGTTCTGCCAAGGTCAATTGTTCCACGTTGATTTTATTATGAAGTGGAAAATAGCTTGATAATAAGCTTGCTTAATAGCTGTGTTTCAAAAGTTATTGGTGGGTTCAACAATAATTACTGAGAACGTATTGTGTTTTTAGTGTGGGCATGGAATAAACCTATTTTATCTTTACTGCCAAAATAAGTCATAGCTGGACAAAGCATTATTTGCTGCACAGACCCAAAGTCGTTGAGGCGGTGTTAGGTGGCTATTTGAGCTGCGCTTGACAGCATGACAGCGCCCTCTACATATTGTAACAGACACATTCATTAACACGGTTTGCCAGTTGTGCTTTATGTTACTGGAGGCATCTTGACCGGGCTGGCAGAAAACAAGACGTGCACACACCGAGCTATTTATCATTTATTTGTCATCATTTACATTTAGGATGGAAAGAAGAGTCTAATTCTGTAACCCAATCCAAGTTTTATCCCTTCTGGGAATGGCCAGAGAAATAAGACTCGCCCCGCAGACTTTAAAGCTAGATTTCAGATTGGTGTCATAGGAATTAATCCCATTATGGGGCCAAATAGGAGCTAGGGTGAATGAACGGACATGTATAGAAAGATAATGGGATCAGAGCAGTGATTCAGCCAACAAAACTATGGAGGGGTAAACTCGTGGTTTAATGGATTAAACCCAGTAAAGCCGTGATGACAAGCTGACCCCCTTGTTGTAGAGTTGCCCCCCTTTACACCTCAAAGCCTGGGAAATATGTGTCCGTTCTCGATTCAGCTCGCGAGAGGTTTGACTCCAAACCGTCCTGCAATCATGGCCACCAGACAGGGCCATTGGACACCCCGCAGATCCATCTGTGGAAGGCAGATGACGGGGGAGTTTGACTCGTTCAACACACCACGCCATGACTCACAGATGGGAGCCAGCTCAGGCAGGATTTGTCACCATAATGGAATGGTGTCTGTAGATGTGTACTGTATGTGTGTGCATGTGCTCGTGTATATGCACATCTTGTGAGGGTGTCTGCGAGCACGTAAATATATGTGTGGTGAGACCGTGGTGTTGACTTTCAGCGGAAAGGGGGTGGGTGGAGGAGAGGCGCTTTGACAAGTGTGTGATGCATGCTCCTGTGACGGCAGCAGCTATCAGAGAGCTGTGGGCTGTCAGTTACTGATAACCCAGACAGGAGGGGTATACCACGACCCGTCACTGGGCCTAATCCACAGTTCAGTGAGGCCCTTGATACATACCAGAGTAAGATAATGACTTTGGGGGATTTTCTTTAAAAGCAGATTGAATGCCTTTATTCAAAAACTACAGATATACAGCTAAAATTGTACGTAGACACCACAGGTTGTGGTTTTAACAACTGTAAATTAGAGTAAAATGTGGATACTGAACTCATAAGTTAACTGCACGCTAACCTTACCTTGGCTCCCACAATTTGCACAAACAGGACAAAAAGGTAAATCGCTGTTACAGCTAGCACTCCAGTATTTATGAGACAATTTGTCCAAAAATGTAAACAGATTAACATTGGTTTGGATGAGTTGGGGCGCACTGCTACTAATTACCATCCTACCCTACCGTGACCAGCGATGATAATCACTGAGCGATGACGGGCCTCATCTAATCTGTCAATCTCCGGCGTCCAAACAGACATCTGCATAGGTGTAGGAAGAATACATTGGTTTTCTTTTTCGTGAAGGTCCATTCCTCCATTTTGCATCATTCTTCTCGTATCCAATCTTTGCACAAACATCGTAAGCTATCCATATTTAAAACGCGCTCAAGGAAAGGAAAGAAAAGACGTTTTAATGACGGTTGCAAGCTGCGAGATATTATCTTGTAGCAAATCCTGTTACTGGAAAGGTCTGAGGTAGAAATACACAAGTTACTACTCATGATATACGTTTACAATGTTCAAGTTTCACCTTTGCATTTTATAAGTGGATTTGTTCGGGACAATGTTCCCAGCTGTTTCACTCTCAATGAAGGAGAAAGAGCAAAATCCCTTCTTCATTGATTTACTCCTCCAGAGACACCATGCACTTATAGTCAAGAAAACCTTTTTTTCAAATCAGGTTTATCACTACAAACAAGGAACGCTGACAGGACAGCATTATGCTCTGTAAATAAGCTTTAATATACTTACAGTATATCTTTCTTTTTAATATGTTTGAATCTTGCACAGCCCACTGTTGCAATGACAGTAGGTAATGAGTTATATCACTCCTAGGCTTCAGAATATTACACCTGTGGGTTGAATTTAGTAGTGTTCCTAAATACGTACTAGAGTTGTGAGGAATCTACCTTTATTAATTATTTACCTTTCAAACACTATAACTAGATTTCCGAAGATATAGCTAGGAGGACAAACAATAAGCAGGAACAGATGTTTTGAAATGTCACATGAAGACATAGCACAAGCAGATTATTCAAATCAACCCATTGTTTTATATGCACCATGCAATGATACTGGGACTGACAAAACATTTAACAATGAATATGATGTTCGAGTGATGGATTACCAACCTCAAGAAAAATTCAAGTATCTGTATATTGGTATGTATATACAGTATTTGTATAAGTATATATATAGTACATTTTCTATTAAAGAAACTACAATTGGAAAGTTTGGAGAAACAAATGGTTGGCAGTAATGCAGATTAAATGCGATTCACAGCAATCAGGCCCTTTAAATGCTCAATTAGACGGCCGCTGCTACAGTTTGTTCAGGCCAGTAAGAGTTTGTTCAGGCTCACAATCTACAGTCAACATGAACATGTGGAGCTCAGCAGTGACTTACGTCATACCCAACATACCCAACTACTCGCCAACACGGCTGCAGAGCATTGAAAAGTTAATATATGTTCAGTCAAATCTACAGAAAGCCACAGTGGTGACTTTCTGAATGCTGGGCTACTCAAAATAGTAATAAATTAGGATTACTCAATGCCTACTATTACTTCAATTTTGTTATCTTCTGTAGTTGCACAAGAATACCCCAGTGAGACAGGTTTTATTACTACTTTATCCTCAGACCCCGATATGGAAGCAGCAACGGTCACTTCACGAATGTGTCACCGACTACCCGACAGTAAGTGACAGTAAAAGTGTAACTATGCATGTTCTCTGGACTTAAGGTAATGTAAGAAGCAAATGAGAGTAAGGGTTCCATTCCCCAGCCAACATGTTAGCCGTGTTTCACTCTTCCACTTCCAGACATGACAGGATCATGTGTGAGAATTAAGACAGAAGCTGTGTATTTAGTGAGTCGAGAGATTTCATTACTTCCCCCCCCCCACTGTGAAACTTGGTATTGGAGTCCATTGTAACCACTGATAAATAATCCAACAAAACCTTATATCTCTATGAGGATGCAAACTACAAAGCTACTTTTCAAGTCTACAGCGGGTATTTCATGCTCAAAAGATTGCTGATCTTGCTGAGGATGAATTTATTCAAAGCTACGAGGAATGTATCTTATCTAAACCACACAAGAAATACAGCCACGGGTTTAAAATCTTGTTTTCATTGTGAGAATCTCAGCAATGTCTTAATACGCATTTTCTTCTGTTATTTATATATATTTTTAAATAGTCCCAAAGCAAAACCATGTCTGAAAATGAGTTTTTGACTCGGGTAAACTTTAAATAAGCCAGGACTTGTTGCAATCACAACAGCTCCAGACAAGTTTAGAGCCAGCTTTGAGTTACTGAAAAGCCTGTGTCCGATCAATAATAACCAAATCAAGCTCTCAGTAACCTGCATACAAACAAGTGAGCCCAGGAAAATGTCGACACAAATTCAAACACTGCAGCTGTAAATGCATAGCAATACTTTTCATCTTCAAATTAGAGCATGCAGCCGTCTGTCCTTGCGTCAAAGAGTCTGAATCCGATAACAAACTGTGACCGATACAAATGATTAATTATTACGTGCAAATGTTTCTGAAGAGCAGCTGAGTGCTTTACAAATATTAATTTTTTCTTTTCCCCCCATGGTTGTCTGCACCACTTTATATTAAGCAAAACGTCTTGAGATTTTGTTTTTTGTGCTTTACTACACAACTCAACTAACATTGTAACAATTACAGTATTTTGACTAATATATTGACATAACAATTAAGTCGCCAGCGTTTGATTCTTAGAATATTATAGAATACCTTTTTGTGTAGTATTGGCCTTCCTAAGAATCCTGAATATACCGTTTATCATAACTTCAAATGAAGACTTTATCCATGTTTGCTTAAGTGTCGCTCAAGCGCTTGAGTGACACTTGCCTTGCAGCTCACCTCAGCCTACTCAAGCAAAAACCTAACGGCAAAGAAAGAAAAAAGTTAATTTACTATGTTATGATGGCAGCCTGTCATTGAGGAGGGACAAGTAAGTAAAGAGAAATAAAATATGCGAGCGATGCAAAGATCTGAAACCATACTGTTGTCCGACCTGCGAGATGACCTGAACAGCATACCGAGTGAATTTAGTTGTTTTATTTACTCCACAGCCGGGCTGCTGCTGCCGCCGCGGTAAGTTCACATGCTTGATAAATGACTGTGTAGTTTGAATGGACTCACTAGTTAATAAATCTTAACCATTCCCTTGAAATCTGAGTGGTTTCATCAAACCATAAACATCCTTTCACACAACGCCCTCCAGACTTTGGGAGAATGGCCATCTTTGACTATATTGTGTGTTTTGTTTGAGGATTTTAATGCTCAACCTGAGGGCACACGTCTCCACCCACAGCAATCTTGCACCTACACAGAACCGGAAGAATGGCAAACTCTTTCTCAACACAGCCTCTGTGTGAACTGTAGCTCAGAATATAAGAAATCCCTATGCCTTTTAAAAATCAATTAAAAACACTTAAAAAAAAAAGAATCCTGACAGTTCACTTGTTTATGAAATAATAAGCGACGCCTCATTACGTTTATGAAAATGTCAATCTTAATATAAACCTATAGAGTTGATCAAAAAGGTGCATATGTGATACTCTGCTGGTCAAATCCCCATGAGATTGACTTTCAAGCTCACTTTGGTTTAATGCTGTCAGCCAACGCAGTGCATCTCTGAAGGAAACCACAAAAGGATGAAAGTTGGCATCTGCCTGCCATGGAATTAAGATTCTGTGCCACACACTGACAGCAGTGTAAAAACGCCCGGGACGACGAGGAATGAAATGATCTTCTTTGACAATTTCTGCTGCAGATTCCAGCAGAGCCGCTGCATATGCAAACAATTGCAGACGCCATAAGTGATACACCTTGAATGTCTGCAAAAAGAGCAGTGTGGGTGCAGCACTAATGGAGCACTCTTCTGACAGGCAGCCCTTTCAGTTGTCTTATGAAAGCAGCCTCCATCTTTGGCAGAGGTGAACACAGTGGTGTGTTTGCAGAAACATAAAAAGATTTAAGACTTTTATTGCAAAAATCCCTCCATTTGTTTTAAGCTTGAATACAGTACAATGCGTCCGGCCTCTGCTGTAGCTCCTGCACTCCATTTTCAATTTTCTACCACAACAAAACTGTTCAACGTTGGAGTAATCTACATACTAGCAGTGGACACTCAACCGCTTCCTTCTTGTGACCGTGTTATTTTGAAAATGCCACTTTGCCATCCCTTGTCTAACACCAAACACTGTCACAGTCAGATACTGCTCATTTCAGCATAGTAAGTCACACTTCCCATAAGCTTAGTGGTTGCAACCCCAGCGATGACTATGTGTGTTGCATGCGGCTTAAACAATGACCACAACAAGGCAAGTTCATGCCTTAATCATCACTATGTAGACCCTTTCTTATCCTGCAGAAGTAGTCATGTTGTCAAGAGTCAAACTGAAAGAGCTGAAATATGTTGTGGCATGTTGGCGCTCGTCACTGACAGAGAAAGGCAGTTTCCCGGACAAAAAGAGACGAGCCGAAAAAAGAACAGCCCGATGGGAAAATCAGTCTGCATATTTCTGGGAGAGTTGTGAGTTGAAATTCGATACATGCTTTTAATTAATGACAGGGAGGAAATGGATGGGAGAGGATGGGGGGGGAGCGACTACAGACAATCAAACAAATATCCAACAACAGGGTCTGAAGGGAACGTAGCAGCAGGCATTGGACCGACAGCCAAGGGTCTGATTAATGACGGCTCAGTAATCTGGAGGTGGTTTTGTTCGCAGTCACACAGCTCTCCCCTTGGCCCCGAGTGCCTCAAAAGTAGATTAGTCCTCTACAAATTCACTCATTATAAATCAAGCAGCAGACATCATCTCCAGGAATATCCTAGCGTTATCTAAAACTCAGGTGTAACAACAGGGGAAAATGTAGAAACAGTCCGTAAGAAATATGTTACACTGTATATACGAGGCTGCCTCTCGATTAATTATTCAGTGGTGGAATAAGTATTCGGATCCTTTACTTTGCAATACCACAGTGTAGAAATGCTCTGTTACACTGCCTTGCATTCAAAATCAAGAGGAACGTAAGTAAAAGTACAGAGCAAAGTTATTAGCAAAATGTACTTAAAAGTAATAATTAAAATAATAATAATTAAAAACACCTGTTATGCATGAAAATAGCCCCTTTCAGAGTTATATTATGCATTATGTTAATAAAGTCGATTATTTCTGATGCATTATCTCGTAATCAGCATTTTATGATGTCCTCTACACAAATTTATAATAAACATTTTTAACAATTTTTACACTGTTGGCTAGATTATTCTATAATGATAATCATTATATTGTTAATGTTTATGTATAAATGTGTTTTCTACATATAATCGTGATCTTCATAGTAAGCAGTAACTGTAGATGTCAAATTAAGGTGTAATGGAGTAAAAATGACAATATTTGCCTCAGAAATGTAGTGGAGTACAAGTATACAGAAGCATAAAATGGAGCTCTGCAAATACTTTGTTATATTCCAACCTCCACATACACTGCACAAAAACAAGGATACATTCAATTTATTTATACATAGTGATGTGATAAGAATCATAAACATAAATTATTGCAGCAGTAGAAGGCAGAAAGGACAGCACGTATAAATCATGCATCAATCCAAAAATGAGAGAGCATTCTGTCATGCACCTTGAAATGACATCCACGTCTACAGACAATAAATTGCACGAAATGGAAAAGGCTGCTGTGACAGAACCTTGGACGCCAGGCTACATGTTTAATCTTAGAACTGCAATATTAATCTCATATAAATGCTGAAATTGTAAAGAGCGCTAAATGACCACTCTCCAAGCTATACATCTCGGTGTGAAATGACATTTGTGATACAATCATTTGTTGTGCAGCTGTCTTTTGTCGACACAAGTGTTTGTGATTCGATTTGAACGGACGGTCTGGAATTTGGCCGTGATGCACTAAAAGAACAGACAATGAATAAACAATTTATATATGTATTCATGCCCTTGGTTTACTTGTTCTAATAAAACCAATGCTGACAGAAGATTTTTCAACATTTGGTATCGTTTCTCCACACTTTGTCCTTTGGCTGTAGTGAGAACAATATTCCCCAATAAAGACAGTTTAGTCATTCATAGTGAAAAATGCGTTCTTATTTTGCAGAATATACATAACCACTGTGTGGAAGGTAGTTCACTCATACAGAGTGTAGTTGAGTTGTTCCGAGTTATGCTGGTAGTGAAATTAATTAAGTTATGGAAGTCATACGGCATTTACGAGTAAGTTTTATGGGGGGGGAAAATATAGATTGTGCAACAGGATTCAGAATTTCTTTTTAAATCCTTTTAATTCGACAATTATTGTGGAACAGAGCAACTGTAAACACCTGTTGAGAATCTTTACTTAAATTTTTGCATTGTACGATGGAACAGACACAGCTCCTAATGTAGGATTATTGGTATTATGTGCAGATATAGATCTTATAATCAACAGCGCGCTGCTGTGAGCAGCAGTGAACAGAGCCGACACGCTGCCGTCTGTGTCTCCGCAGCTAACATCTAACCACGTCACCTGTGCACGACTCCGTTTCATTCTTCTTTTTGCTCACAAACCGGAACCAAAACTCCGGCTAACCCTAACCCTAGTCCAGCTGCTAAAACGTCATAAACATCATAACCCTAACCCTAGTCCCGTTTGCCTTCTGATCCACTGATCTGCTTTGTAAGAGACGTAATTGTTCAATTCAACATCAGCGAGCCTTACTGGCATCGTTCTGAGGTGGCTTCACAATGAAGTCCTCCCACTGGCTTCTCACTCATTTATTGTGAAGCACATGCTGGAAATGTTAAGCTGGTATCAAGAGAGCAGGAAACGGGAAACAATGCCATTGACAATGCCATTTGCGTGACAGAATGACTTCTGGCAAATAATGATAAATGCAGCAATATTATACACAGAGGACCGGGGGATCATTGAAAAGTTCAGGCATGGTGCATCACCATGAGTCAATGAATGTAGCAAAGAAACTACATTATCATCATCAATCAGCAGGAAACTTTGACAGGAAAACAAAAACTTCCTGTTCCATTAACATGTACAGCATGTGTAAAGCTTTTTTCATTTAGTAAAAATGTTACTTGATGTTGGTGTCTGACTGAAAAATCCCATTTGGTTGCTTCTGGAAAACTGAAAGTCAAAATAAAGAAGAAAAAGTAAAAGGGGAGAATATATTTTTATATGTCACACACACTGTGATCACAGCCTGGTCTTTAACGTAGCTCTCAAAGCCACGGACAAGTCTCTTTGCGCTGCTAAAGTCACAAAACCGTCGAGCAAATTCAAGCAAGAATGGTTGTTTTTACCAAAGCTAAACAAGTGTGTCCATAACATTTCCTCTCCATTAACACTTTGTTCCATACAAACATCAGAGTTCTTTTTTTTTTGGCTCATTTCCCTCATCATACCTCATTCCTGCATTATTCATAGAACATTTCACATATTGTGATTGTGCTTGTTTTGTGCATTTATGGGGCAGAACCCTTATTGACACAATAACTGACACAATTCATTTGCTGCTCAAATTAAGGAACAAAATAAATACAAGTAGGAGAACTGCAGTGCTTTTCAGCTGCATGTAACGTGCAGCAAAATGTTCAAAGAGAGTCTGAGGTCATGAGGGAAACCTAAAAGAAAACCGTTAAATAACAGTCTTGAACAGGTGAGAACTCGTAGCTATAAAACATCAGGTTAAATTGGACTGAATGCATTCCTATGAGTAACTTAATGATAATGTTCTCAAACAGTTAACAACACTGTGTCTATGGCAGGTGCATTGCCTGTAGTGGTCCTCTTGAACCTGAAATGAGTTGCTAGAATCAAAGTGCAGGCAGGGAAATGCTGTCACACTTCAAACAGCTGTGGACCTTCACTCCAGCAGCATTTAAATACTACATCCCAGAGAGCTCCGGCTTTGAACTTTCTCTACTTGTTTTCTCATATCTTGCCGCCACCAAAACTGAAATCCACATCTTTGTGTTTTGAAACAAATTAATTTTGTTCCAGGTCACATGTTTCTCATGAGCAGCAGGGTCTATGCAATATTAAATGGGAACTGATTTGTGTCAGAGGTTTGGGCTTGGAAAACATTTGAGAAATCTGGCCAGATGTGCTGCACATCATTAATTAATGTCGGACTGAAAAGAGAGCCAATTGCTTGCATACATTGTACTGTACAGGTGGGTGTATCTATCCGCTGGACATTGAAGCCTGTCGCACCTTGGGGTCAGCTGCAGGGTCATCAGCCACCGCTCATTGATGTTTTGCTCTTTAAACTTCAGTACAGTGGTGGAGCAGTGGCAAGGACGTGGCCCTACCACCCCGTCCTCCATCCTCAGCCATAGCTAAAAGCTGCCCTTCTCTGCTTCCTCTGCAAAATCTTTGGTTGGAGCTTCGTCGCAGTTACACCTACATCCCAAAGCAGCCATGAGGTGCTGATGGAGCCCCGGCAGCCCACTTCCGCCGGGTAGATGATGGTGGTCAAGCCTTCCTCCCTGCACTCATCTGCCAGCTCTGAATATTTCATTATCTTACCCTTGTGCTGACGAGAAAACCAGTCTTGGCAGCAGCAGAACAGAGCACTATGTCTAGCCGTGATAGAGTGATGTGGTGGTGATCTCTGAAGGGAATTGCAGCTGTGTACCGAGGTTGACCCTCATGTTCCAATCCTTGCCTGGAGAAATTAGTCTTGATAAGCCTTGCGAACTTGTGTCTGTGATGCTCCCTCCAGGCCTGATGAACTGAATGAGGTGTTTGTAGATGCAGAGTAGGGCTTTCTGGCACAACTTCACCTGCCTCCAAGGTGCATGGAGAAGGGAAATATTCTGAAGAGGTCAAAACTCCAGCAACACTTGTAGTATGCAGAACATCTTTGTTGCCAAACCAACGTGTTTCTGCTTGTGGCCTTAACCGATACAATGCAATGACCCTGATGAACGCCACAAGCCGAAATACGTTGGTCTAATATTGTTTTGTATACTACAAGTGTTGCTGGTTGAGGTGTTTATCATCTGTTGGATGGTTTTTATTTCAGTCAGCGCCCCTGGGTCAGCGCCCCTGGGTCAGCGCAGCCTTGCACCCTGACAGGAAATGTTGGAGTCTAGCATTGGTGTGATCCCAGAGGGGGCAGGCCTCTTCGTTGGCAAATTTTTTTTGTGCTTAGTGCAATGGTTTTGGATCAGCGGACCCTGAAATAGCATTGTGTCAGTGAAAAACGCTCAATAATCACCAGTCGTGCGTTCACGTCTTTAATAACCCGTCCTTTATCCCCAACTGAGCCTGATTCTTCAATTAATTAAACATGATACATTGATTTCCTTATAAATACCTACCAAATGAAGGCAGAATTAATCAACAGGTAATTATACTAAAATCCAGGTCAGGTTTGTGAAAATTATGTTAGTAACTCTAGAGAAACATTTTATTGAATACATGGACTACATAAATATATACTCTAATTATGTATTGTGACTCTACTAGCTACATACTCTCATGGCCATTACCTCTGCTTTGTTGACATCCTATAAAATCTACAGAACGGACACATTTCTTCTAACAATTGTATGACGACGTTTTATTCCATTCCATCTAATTTATAAACAAAATTATACAAATAAATCAAATGAAAAAATAAAAAGTATTTATTATTATTATTCTGATTGTTAATATTTGAACTAACCATAGCAGCAGTAGTTTTACTGCACATGCTGACAGCATTAAAGTTTTCAGCCATTTGCTCAGTACACAGTAAAAAAGATGCTGACTTGAAACGATCGAAGTTTGTCTTTGTGTCAACAGACAAGTGACATCCGTTACATCTTTGACTGTGACTTTGATTGTATGTGCCTTCTGTCAGCATCAACTCTTTCTGAAACAAGGTAAGGCATTCGTGACATGATCTTTTCTCAAGCTGAAAGATTTTGTTTGACGGTGATGGGAGACGTTGCCCCACTTTCTGCTTAGCCCCCCATGGGAACGGTCCTCACTCTTCCCCGTCCTCGCCTGGTTGAAAACAGAGAGCCAGGCACGGTGAAACAACTGCACTAAATACAGCCCTGCAGTTACCATAGAAACCAGCGCTGGTGCATCTCTGACTAGTCCTACTGTATTTCATTTTGCACTTGACCCAGAAAAAAAAATATGGGGAGGTTGATGTTTAGTTTCTTTCTTAGTCAAACTTTTCAGAGTATGGGTGACATAACAGGCGGGAACAAAGAGGTACAACGTGAACAAGGAATGAGCAAAAACCCGGCGCTTCTCTAAAAGGAGGCTGAAGTGAAAAATGCAATGGTGTAAAAAAAAAAAAAAACAAAAAAAAAAATGTGCACGCAGAGTGGATGATGCCAAAGGCGCTTCAGGCAGAGTGAATTTACAGTGACAACAGAATTGAGTAGCGATGTAAGGCTGGCAATAGCTACAGTGGACTGGACAGCACATGATCGCATTTGAAATATATCAAGTCCTACTCGAGCTGACACCTTTCCTAAGATAAAAGACGTTGCGACACAGATTTTTCTTTTCTTTTTTTTTTTTTTAAAGGAGAAGTGTAGCAATGCCGTTATCAAAGTTATATAATGCAAGGTGCTGCATTGCATCAAAATGCATTGTTTTATTTTAAACATGGCACTGCCCATCTCTCTTTAAAAATTAATCCACAGATTACATTAAACTCAATGCGATCACCCAACTGCCTACTACAATTAGGACATCAGTAGGAGGAAAACATCAGCTTTATGTGTCAGGAGCCTTAAGTCTATTAGCTCAGTTCTCAATTATAAACATTTTATAATGTGTTCCCGTTCCATAGGCCCCCATAATGTCCAGGCATTTCACCAAGTAACTTTATACTGTACTCTCAAATCCAGTGGGACACCATTATAGTGTCCAAATAGGTCAGGAGCAGAGCATTATACTGCAGCAAGGCTTTATCCTACTGAACATGGTAAAGCATCTATATCATTACCTCTCTTTTTAACAACACCCAGTTGTTCCCACCAGTGTCTTTAATGTTATAATATAGCACATGATGCACTGAATAACATTATAATGGCACTGAGCACTAAATGGCCAAGAGAGCAGATGTAACATGAGAGCTACAGTATGTGAGGTTTGTGTAACAATTTAAATAAATGATGCAACTAGATCATACACTGAACGACAGCTACATTTGGGCTGTGGGCAACCTAAACATGTACAGGCCCCCACATCTATCAAGCCAACAAGTCATAGCTGATCTCTAAAGTCCTCGCAGTTGTGAATTACTGCAGCTACAATCCAATTTTGTGGCTTGCGGTTGGACTATTTTCTCCATTTACAGGAACATTATATTGGGTTTTCTATACAGAAAGAGCCTTCGCTGTCAGCAGATACAATAAAAACACAATTTCAATAAGGCAATTAGAGGAGACAAATGGGGATGTGCTGAATACATTTTCCATGATAAATCTTTTAAAAGCGACAAACTTTGAGTATTTCTGAGAACAATGGCTACATTTTACATTACAAGTCAGTAAGGCTTCCATTTTATATACATACTGTGGTGAATGTGTCGTACCAGAGGTTTCAATGCCTTAACATTTATTCTTCCAGGGAAAGCTTGTCATGCTTGCAGGATATGGTCTTTTTATGCAATGCCATGTTGCTAACACACAATACTGATATGTTGATTTTTGTCAGGTCAAAAAATCACCATCAGCCCATTTTCACCCAAAAGATCAACACATTAGGTGATTCCTTTATTGTTTTTGACCCCTGGAGTGCCGCCTTTCTTCCCGATGTCCTGTTTTGGGGAATTGTTTTAGGCAGAGCACCCAACTGACGTTCAATGCAGAACTGCTTGCTCTAATACTCCAATAAGATGCAATATACATTACAACGCCTTAGACTATATACATGAATTGTGAAAAAAGTTATGTAAAAATAATCTTTATTGACTTAGTAATGATTTATGAGTCATTACTTGCCAAGAATGTGACTAACACCAATTCTAATATTAATGTCATAGCCTTCGGGCTGCAACTAACAATTATTTTCACTACTGATTAATCCTCAGATTATTTTCTAGATGACTTGATTAATCATTTCACAAAATGTCAGAAAACTGTAAAAAAAAAAAAAACTTTTTCAGTCCTCACAATTGAGAGTCCAGAACAAGGTTATGTTTGGCACTTACGACTTAAATGCTTAATCGATTATCTAAGTAGCTGTCGGATAATATTTTCTGACGACTGACTGATTGATTATTCAACAAAATGTTTCATCTCTGTACAGCTCTATGGAGATCTCCTCCTTCTCTCTTTAGGAAGGGCAGAACAAAGGGCAGCCACATAAAAGCGCCCTTGTAAGCTGATACATCTTCAGTGTCAGTGGTCTCTCTTTGCACTGTGCCACCATCCTTGCTCAACAGCACCTCCAGTTGCTGCTCACCCACATGTCCACAGACAGTGTGAGGATCTGAACCTCTGGTGCTCTAACCTTTAGCTTCCCACCATCCTGTTATCCTTTAGCTGAAAAAAGCAAATGACCATTACCCTAAACAATAGAAGCACATCTCATAGGTTGTTGCGCTCACACTCTATTTCACTTAAAATCCTTGCAAATGGTCTACTCCTCTATTGTAACAGCCAATAAGGCATTCAGCAGCATTAACAGGAAAGACCAAACAATCTAATGATTGAACAAATGCAGTGGCAAATTGGACTCATTTTCCGATTGTACTTTTTTGCATGGCGCTGTGTCCATAATGACTGTCTGACATTGGGTAAGCACTGGGTTTTTTTCATTGGCATATAAGCCTACGCTGCTGGACGGGGCTGAGCCAGACCTCGCGGCATCATATTACATTGCTGGAAATCTTCTATTAACTGTGAGCAGTGTGGCACGGAACAACTGCAGTCTTTCAAAGTGGTTTTTGTGAGCACTGTTAAAGGGAAAAGCACGAGAGCCCTATAGATGTTACTACTAAAAGGCACTTGGCTGCGTGGGAGTATGGAGTCATAGGAATGCCATAAAAAAAGAACAAATCTGGAAAAGAAAAAGACAATAAATGCGGAAATATAAAAAGAAATAAAACAATAAATAAATGTGGATATATAAAGACACGTTTTCCCTTATTGCTTGTGTCCTTTTGCCTTTCCTTTATTGTGTCCGTCAGCATCTGTATTAGCCAGTGCAGACATTTGCCCATAACGCTCCATGATATCTTCCACCATCCTCAAAACATAGTCTAGTTTGAAATTAAATGCTTAAAAGAACTTGTTGGATACTTCTCCTTAACTCTTGCTCTGCTTCTGCCATGACGTTTCCTTCCCTGAACACACCACTATAACGTTCATGCTGTGCAAGTCCATGTCATGTCTACTTCCTGTTGTCCGTACTAAAACGCTCCTGCCAAGCATTCTTGTGTGTAGGAATTAATTTCTCAGCCTGGGCAGGAAGGCCCACCCAAAGCCAGTTGATTGACAGCTTGGCTCTTCAAGGAATAGCAAAAGCAATAACGGAAAAGTCAAAGGAAATATAATTATTTGTGTTTATATATCCACATTTATTTTATTTATTTCTCTTTATATTTCCACATTCATTGTCTGATTCGTTACCAAGTTTATTCTTTGTTATGGCACTTCTATGACTCCATATGAGAGGAGCATAAAGAAACAAATCATACATGACAAGTGTACTTACACAGTGGGTGAATTTCCACAACCATTTAAAAAAAATATGCCACCTGCCAGCTAAATGCCATAGAAAACCTGAGCACAACCCACAAACGCCATAGTATGTCAACGGGGAGGATGAAAACATGACTGCACTACAAATGTGGTGTGCCTTAAAGCAGAGCGGAGGGAAAACTGCATGCAATGTTATCACAAAAGGGAAAGATACGCCAGAAAGAAAACTGACAACTCTAATACACCTGTTAAATGACTTAAATGTGCATATTTTGTATTATGGGACAACATCTGCATTAAAGTTAGTCATGTTAATATAATGTCTTACGTTTCTTTTGAAGTCAATTCAAGAGCGCAGACAAGAAACAGATTAAATTAGGGTTGATATAACTCCTGTAATGGCAGGCCTTGCCAGATGATTAATGGTAATTGTATGACTCGATCAGATAGTTAAAAGGAATTCAAATGAGACTTGGTGTGTAGGCTCAAATGGACAAGGTGAACAATGCAGAGTTTTTAGATAGTTTATAGAAATACACAGTTGAATCACTCTGAAATGACTCCAATATAAATCCAACAGAAAGTTAAGAATTCCTCAGAATTTACAAGAGGGTAAATCTTCATAATCCAAAATCAATGACGATCTGATTCTTACGTAATCACTGTTTCAGCAAAAAAGATGAGTTTTTTTTTTTTACAATATCAGAATAAATGCTAGAAATCTTTAAATACATTATCTAATTAAAACATTTTTATAATAAGAGACAAAAGAATCTAATCTAAGAATCTAAGAATCTAGGTTTGTAAATGTCAGAACAGTACATGTAAAAATAAATGTACTATAGTTTCAGGAAATACTAATCAGACTGTGAAAAAAAAAGCTTTGTCTGAGAAAGTTAAGCGACATCATGTCTCGTGTCTTGAGCTTGGAAACTACAAACCTGTGTTACAAACCGAATGTCTGGAGTTTAAACGATGTGAGCCTTTACCAAACAGTCTCATGAAAACAAAGGTTACTGGATGCATTATGGGAAGTGTAGGATCCAGTGTCTTTAGAGCTTTTTGAATATCTCAATCTCTGCTGCATTGATTTGGACTTTGTTTTGTTTTCTTAATCTCTCCCCTGACTTTATGGAAGTGCAATAGAAATTTGCTGGAATTCTCCTTTAATATTTTATCTTTCTCTGGAAGGAATTACAAATGGAAGAAATCACAATGTTTCATCTATAAAATACAGTATGATCCAATATCTTAAGACACTTTACATCTAAAATCTATTCTACAACCTCATCCAGGAGCAATTAAGAATATAACTGAGCTTCAAAGTTCATTATTTATCTGTATGAAATATAACGTGACAAAAAAAATAAAACAAATCTCACCACAATGTCTTATTGTATTAGATTGAAGTATTTCAGCATTGTTATTACTTTCTGGGCATCATCTCATTCAAATATACAGCTCATCAACTAAACAGTAAAATACCTAATCTGACACACACCATGTAAATACAGTACACGTGGCTTAGATGAAAGCTGTTCATTGTTGGCCCCTGATGTACAGCATATGGACTCGCAGCAGACATCATTAGCATGGGTGATTAACTGGCCAGGTTAAGTGTCTTGCACTTGAGGGCCTAACAATACTATCCGCCTCTAGGGATCAAGTCGCCTGAACGGCAAATCATGTTATCTCGAAGATCAGTACAGTAAGCAGAGTGCCAGCTCCGGTGTTGGCGACACATCGTACGTATTAGGCGATTGTGTTTGCGGTTACACGACGGAATGTGAGAAACAGCGAGGACGAGAGCCAACGTCGCGGGTGGGTGGGGGGGGGTGATCAGGTATGTGTCACAACAGAGTGACTGTGGGAAGGTACAGTGATTCCTCCTGGATTGAAGATTGAAACACGCCCATCTCATATTCAGTCACAAAAAATCATACAGGGGGTTGGGGTGGTTGTAACAGGGTAGCAGGCCCAGCCCCTTAGAGGAACTTAAAAAATATCTATTTTGAATCTCAAGTACACACACACACACACACACACACACACACACACACACACACACACACACACACACACACACACACACACACACACACACACACACACACACACACACAAACACACAC